>JABEEO010000237.1:0-149896 GCA_013364945.1 Fusarium tupiense | reverse complement strand
CTCCCTTGTTATCTAAGGGATATACAACTTATCCCTCCAAGGGATATACAACTTGCCCATCTAAGGGATATATAGCTTATGCTTATCTAACCCCGCACTCTCCTTCTCTTTCATTCTTTGAGGCTGTGTTCTAACCCGAAACATGCATATGTGCCAAGATTCAAAGTCGGATGATGAAGTTATCTTCACGAGAGGCCTCACAAGCTTCAACATCACACAATGCGGAGGAGTCGGCTATCTGATCACTCACACCCGCATTTTACCGCCTTGGCCTCCCGCATATTATGGGGTAAATCCAGGCCAAGAACGGAAACGGCATCTTTACTCTCGGCAGTTATGCACGTTTCAGTCTGGGCGAAATAAACAACAGGCTTGGGTTACGAGACGATGTCCCTTATTGCGCCACGTCGCCTGCATATTTTAGATCAGCGCCCTCCTTCGGATTTACTGGCAGTTGGAGAGTCTTAGCACTGGCATGTGAGTGGACCGGGATAATCGGCTTGCGCGTACGACATGTCCAATGCTTGGTTGGCTTGGCGCTTGCATGCGTTGAGAAGTGAATTGCCTCATACATCGATTACACACTATGTGATATTACGATTTGCCTACTGGAACTATATCGTGGACTCCTGATATGAATGCCATTTTTCGAGCTAAACCTTTGTAGCCTTGCGCTCTAAAAGTAAAATTACAATAACTGCGATGAGAACCAGCGAAATAGAAAGAGCAGCATAAAGGCCTCCTAAATATGAAGAATGCAAGATATCGCTATCGAATATCGCCTATGAAGAGGTTAGTTGATGTTTTGAAAGCTTTTCTGGCATCTTTCATGGGGAAAGCCTTACTGCTAGAAAAGACAATGGAAGAAAGACCGTCGCAATCTCAGCTAACAACTTGATTGTCTTCGAATCTCGATGCCCGCTTGTAGCGACTTGTACCAATGTCTTGACATCATCATGTACTCGGAGAGATGTAGAAAGGATCCCATGGGCTCCGGTCTGGATTTGTGCTAACGTAGCGTGAAGCCTTTCCTCCCCTCTAGCGGAGAGAATGGTCGAGATCTACGTCGATGGTCAGCTTTCTTATGAGACATGAATGGCAAGAGAGAGCTTACAATCTGGGGAATTCTCTCAGCGCTCTTTTGCATGGATTTCACAGCTTTTAAATGATTCCTTATCTCCATGTGCTTGAGCTGCAAAGCACTGGCGACGTCGCAGCTGCAGCAAGTCGTCTTGTTGCTGATCCCTACATGCAGTCTCTTAAGCGTTAACAAAACGTTTATCTGGCTTTCCAAAATCGCCCTAGAAGTTTCTATAGTGTTACATAAGTCACTGGCCTTTGGTACATCTGAGAGCAAGAGACTCGAAGCATTGGAAGACTTTCCATCTACAAATGATGAAGCCATCCTTTGTTCCTATATACACAGTTAATCTTCTCATAGAAATTCTGCCACCGGATCTCATGAAGTTACGTACCAAGAGGATTAACTTATGTCGCATGAACTCAATGTAGGCGCCCCAATTTCTCGTAGCCATGGACAGTATCACTAGGTGGCCAAGGAGAACGAATGTCGCGCAGCATCCTCCTTCTGTGCTACTATCGGCATTCCAAAACTGCCCAAACCGTGGTTGAAGATATTTGGAGACGCTTATAACAATCCACACGCATTGGGTAGTTAGCATCTGCTGGTAAACACCTGCTTGACGAAGTGACCATGGATTGCCTCTTCCACGCCCATTTAGCTCATAGTAGCGGATGTTATAGCCGATTTCTAGTATAATCTTATATCAGTCAATGGTCTTGCACTATCATGGTCTTTAAAATACTGACCAAAGTCTTCCATAGTGTGAAGCTGCAAATGTACGAAATCATGGGCTCGCTGGTAGTCACTGATCTTTGCTCCGAATCCGTGGACAATGTCCAAGAATGGCGTGAACACACGGTGCTTGGCTAAAAGCCTTCGAAATGCAGTCTCAGTAATCTCAAGCTTCCCCCAAGAGAATGCAGGTTGTACCCAGCTGTGTAAGTAAGTGTATGTTACTACGTGGGATGCATATTACTTACAATACCTTGCCCTGTCCCTCTGAGGCAACTTCTGACCCTCCACCCCAAGATGTATTTTCAAAATCCTCGTTTGAAACGAACTGGCACTGCACACCTAGTGAAGATCGGTATTAGGAACGGTACCTCCAGTTGTGAGCAGCAAGAGACAGATGAAACAAGCTTACTATCGCCACGACCACCAAGATACATATTCATTCCCCCACCAGTTGCTTGGAATAGTTCTGGTGAGTTTTGCTTGAGCATCTCGTGATACAGGGCCGGGTCTTGTCCCGGGGGCACGTAGCACTTGACATCAAGCGGGTACTGAACATAAGATGCGGCCTTTGAAGGATTACTCATATCGGTTTAACCTACTCGGACAAGCCATATAGTTGGTAATGATAAGCAAAGTAATGGTTACACAAAGACGGACAAATATTAAAACCGCGACACGGGGTCTTGACATTTTATATGCATAGATCAAATGTCAATGTGAATTACATGATTTTGAATTACGTTGTTCACTGCCCCCGTCGGGCACCGAGTGGCCAGGTGATTCTAGACCCTGCAGGACCATTGCCTTTTCAGGCCAGTTTCAAGCCTCGTTATGCGGGCACCAGTCACAAGAAAATCTTGGTCTCTGCATCAATAAAAACATTTGCTGCCTAACTGCGGGCACCAGTTAGAGAAAGAGCATTGATCTCACTGCATCAATAGAATCATTTGCTACCTAACTGCGGGTACCAGTTGCATGGACTGTTTTGGTTGTACAGCACGAATCAAAGCATCTGGCGCCCAACACAATTTCTTTTGAGCGGCCTCCATATCACATTTGTGTTATCGCTAGCTGTAGACGTAAAGTATTTAAGTCGGCTGAGGGAATCGCTTCCGATGCACAATTCCTTACACCTCCTATAGTACTTCAATGTTGACACAATCAATCTCCAATCGATATATCAAGTTAGAGGCCCTTCGAGGCCTATTAGAGGGGAGGTTTGGTACAGGCAACTTTACGATCAGGGTGAATAACATGACATCACTTGCGAGAGTCTCGCTAAGTTGCTCTATTAACCTTGAATAGGAGGAGGACGAAAGCTATGAGATTTCTGTTCCAAGTCTTCTGTCAGAGGTCAGTCTTTAATGGAGTCCAGCAGTGTACTTGCTAATAATTCATTAGCCAGAAATCAAGTCCATTCAATCAAAGGACCAGTAAATCCCGCACGCTCTATTGACTTGCAGTTCGCCTGTTAGTTTTGGCCCATATGTATTAATACATAAAGCAATGTATACTCGACAGCATGAACACTCTACGAGATGAGATCGAAATTCTGAGGATAAGTAACGAAAATAGCTTAGGCAGAAACTTCGTGCCCGAAGCCAAGCTGTTCATCCTTCTGACCGAGGCCAAGATTCAGGCATGCCTCCGGGAAATCAATATCGCAGATCATGAGAGAGAAGAGCTGGTGCACGCTATTACGCACGGAGCCAGGAAGTGCTTTTCAATTCTACTCCTTCTCAATGGCGGAGAGAGAATTACTGGTTTCTTCAAACACGACCTGATGCAGAGATCCAACCCTGACGATAGATTTCCGTACACTACAGAGCCTCTACAGCGAGCCCTTGGGATCGACATCTCCCCAGCTTTTATTAAAAGATTCATGAATATGCAGTGGTGCTTCATGGTACCAATCCTGAGATCGCAATCTATTCTACGGGAACTAGACAAATCCACAGTATTACCATATGTCCGCGAAAAGCTACTCGGCTCCGGAGCCATGGGTGATGCCTATCTGGTTGACCTCCATCCTGAGTGCCACGAACTGCCTATCATCAAGCACCAGGTACTCTCCTCTGATGTTATGAGTAGTATAGTTGAGGCTGACATGGTTCACTGACAGGTGGTTCGGAAGGAGCTCAAACAGAGCGCAGATGAAGATATTGAGTCCTTCATGCGCGAACTTAAGAACGTCGCCCTTCTCGCACATCTCAAACATCCTAATATCGTCAAGCTATATTGCTCCTATGTTAATGACGTGCCTTCAAGACGCTGCAACTTCATTTTCGAAGTGGCAGAGGGGGGATCTTTGGAAGGACTTCTTGACGGCCGTTATGAAGGACCACACCTCGAGGCCCATCAGGTTCTATGGGGGCTTGCAGACCTGGCATCAGCCATTGACGCTGTCCATAACTTCGTTTCAGACACATTGGATCTTGAGTTAACCGGCTGTCATCATGATCTGAAGCCTCAGAATATTCTCATCCAAGGCGAGACACTGGTGCTAATCGACTTTGGTCTTTCAACCTTCAGAAACCCCAGCGAGGACTCTCTAACATTGTTCAAAGAAACGAGAGGCTCTTATATAGCACCGGAGTGTCAAAGCTCCATTGATGGGCGTGTCAAATCCCACAAGGTGGGTAGAGCCAGTGATATATGGTCTTTTGGCTGTATTCTGAGTGAAGTCTTGACTTTTCTTATATGTGGCTCTCCTGGTGTCCGCCAGTTCCGCAACAAGCGAGTCATATTATTTACAGAGGGGATCGAATGGTCACGATTTCATGTTGGGTCAGGTAAGCCTAACCCAGCTGTCGGTGAGTGGCTTCGGTATCTCGAGGAAAAAGGATCCCATGAATCATGGACTGGGCACTTAACCAAGCTCATCTGTTGGATTTTGACATTGGACCCCAAACAACGACCGAAGTCGGGCCAGGTGCTGCAAAAAATGTCTTGGATTGCTACAATTGCTCTCTCTGAATATTTGTCCCGTAGTTGGGAGGGGGTTTGCAGCAGCATGCCCCCAAACAAACTTTGCACATTGGAGAGCTATCGCTTCAGAAGCTGGTTATATACGTTGGCACAACTACCCAGTATCTTTGATGACCCAGGCGTTGATTTTAAGTCCATCCAAAAGACATTGAAAGGAGAGCAGGACATCCTGAACTCCATTCGAGGCTGCGACCACACAACAAACATTCCTTTGCTACGCTCGATAAGCAAATTGAATACGTCTCTGGTCCAAGCACTACCTTTCGAGTACAAAACGCAGTTCAAAAAACATCTAGTAGACCACGTTCTCCAAATATCGGATATGGACGAACTGGGAAATATGTCTGCTGTCTTGAAAGAGGGTCCCGACCACGACGTTGGGACTTTGATAGCCATGCAGTGTCTCATAGCCCTTGCCGACCAAGGTAAACTCACAGACCATAAGGATCTGGTGCTAGAAGAAGGAGCGGTCACAATTGGACGAGACCTAGGCATCCATTCCTTTGCGAGACTTCCAGGAAAGTCCAAGAACGTCATAGTTGAATGGCTGAGATACGATGGATCATGGGCCGACAGATCAGTTTCTTCGCGACTACTCAAGCGTTTGTCCACAATGGTTAGGCTGCTCAGCGACCAGACCACACAAAGTCTTACGGGCACATTGCAGTGCCAAGGATACTTCCATGAACCAGCACGAAACTGCTTCGGCTTAGTCTATCTAATCCCTACGACTGATCTCATGCCTCGGACCCTTTACCAGCTAATCGACGAGATGGTGCCCGAAAAGAAGAAGCCTCGTTTCAGACCGCCACTGGAATATCGCTTTAGGCTTGCGTCGGATCTGTGTCAATCTGTTCAAGCACTCCACAAGATCAACTGGCTGCACCGAAACATCCACTCCATGAACGTTATTTGCCTCTCATCACTTGGTGTGAGAGATGCTGAGGCTGCCCAGAACATGCGACTTATTGGCCTTGGTGCTAGCAGGGAGGACACCCACGATTCTTTCACGCAAGGCCATGATGAAGAGGCGCAGCTTCGCAATTACCAACATCCATCTTATCTTGGTGGAGCACGCTATGGAGCGGAGTTCGATTGTTATTCTTTAGGTATGGTTTTGCTTGAAATAGGTCTATGGTCAACACTAAGTCGACTGGGGAAGGGTTTCAAAGGCATGGATGATGATGCTTTCAGACGGAACATCATCCAAAAGTATGTGCCCCAGCTCGAAATGACCATGGGATCTAATTATATGGAAGCTGTGCGCTGGTGCGTTGAGGATGAACCTGTATCAATTTCTCATCAGAGGTCTCGATCCCAGAGCTTGGAAAAGATGGTCATGGGCCGTTTGCACATACTCTGAGATTGATAGTTTGCGATCTTTGGTTCTTAGAAGATTCGCGAGAGTAGATATAACATGATATTTACTCAGACATGCATTCTCGTTATTTCCTTGATGGGGAAGTGCAGCGGAGTAACCTTGGCTGGTGGGCGTCATCAATCTTTTACCTCGTATCATTATATATTTGAATGCTTCAATCCTCTCGCTAAGGAAACAGACAACCCGTGAACCTTTCTAGCTCTAATTTACAAGGAGGCCAGGAGAGCTCTTTTCGAATTTGAATCGGATGTGTATCATTTGTCAAGACAGAATAGGCTAAAAAAAGAGGCGCACAGGCTGACAGAATATTAGGCGCCGTGGCGGCGCACAGACAAATGACGTGTCCGTTTCAAGGCCCAACAACTGAGCACGAGCGCGTAATCTGGTTCAAAGTCTCTCCGAGGAAGACCGTTACAAGAGCTTCCATGTTCAACCATGAGTTGCACAGACGACTCCTTCAGCCTGAATGACCTTCCCACTACTACCCTGTCAGCAGAAGCTCCCGTCTTCGACCGGGACCGCTCGGAGATTCTCTACTTGATCGTTGCCTGGACTCACTGTCGGTCAGTAGACTTCTTGCCGGTCACACCGCAGGGCGCTCTCCAAAGTTTGGGTATCGGGCTCACGGCTACAATCCAGCAAAGCTATGTCAATCCAAGGATGGAACTGGCTTACAAGTCGTCTGATCCCCGAAATCTGGCTCGATTTTTGAAAGAGTTGCAGATTTTGTCCATTCCGAGAATCCGATTCCATCCTTTCATCGCCACCTTGGAGGGCTTGAGTTGGGATGTCGCCGAGACCGACAATTCGATTTCTCCAATCTTTGTTTTCCAAAAGGCCCGCCTCGGCGACCTTGACACATTTATGAGTTCAGAGCGCGGTATTTCTATGTTACCTGCTGAGCGACTCGCTCTCTGCTGCCAGATTGCCATTGCGATGGCTGATCTCGAGGACATGTGTGAGTTTTCAATTTTCTGACTCCTCACTATTAGCACTGTTCTGCCCAAGCTTATTCATTCTAACATCATATTAATAGCTTGTATACATGGTGACTTGAAGCCAAAGAACATTCTAGTTTACGAGGAAGAGGCACACAATGGCACCTTGGTCTTACGAATCACTGACTTCGGCCACGCCACTGACATAAACTACACCAAAGGGACGAACTGGGATGGCGGTCTAGTATATCTTCCTGAGTCGAAACCGTGGTCTATACCTCCGCCTGAACATCACCCCCGAGGGTTCAAGTTCCAGGCCGCAGCCAAGGCCATGGTATATTCTCTGGGAGCCTGTTGTTTGTGGCTGCTCCCCTATAACCTTCCCGATAACCCGGGCGGCAACTTCCCAAGTGGTCGGCGGGATGTGCTGAATGAACCCCTGTTGCACCTGGCCCAGCATCACTTGCTCTCTAGGACATGGCAGACAGAGGAGACCAGGGCGTCGTTAGCCGATGTCTTCCATTCTAGCTTAACACTTGATGTCGAGATTCGGGCTGGTAGTGCAGCAACAATTCTGGGGCACCTCCAGAAGGCATTCCAAGCAGAATTGCCTTTCTTTAATGCTAACATATCATTGATATCTACACGTTACGATATCTTCGAAAACGATGACATGTATAATGGTTTCATGGACTCGGAAATGCCTTTCCCTGCTATCAACGTAAGACTACCAGCTACTTCTTCCTGTATCTTCCTTTTCTATCTTCTGGAAATAACTAACATAAAGCTAAGATATGTATGGCAGCGCACTCTCTGAGTCAGCTGGATCCCAAACTCAGAGAAGCAATTTTTAACTGCATACGCGAACGTGAAGCGGCTCGAAGAGGTTTCAAAGATTTCCACTGGAACGTCCATTGTTTACAATTGGCACACTGCTACTATATCGGGTTTGGTACGCGGCGGAACGAAGCATTATCAGCTGGCTGGTTGGAAAAGAGTAGACTCTATGCCGAATTTGCTGGCGAGTTTGCGGCCCTTCGAAGCTATCCAAGGACAAGGTACTTGCGCTGGACTTCCTGGTCAAGGCAATCCTTCTCTGATGTCCAATGGAATTCTTACGACGTTTCGTACTATCTCGGAAGGAGGCGACTTCGAAAGGTCATTGAGATCATGCGGAACGAGCTCAGCGACTGGAAAGCAGCTATAGGCCCTGAGCACTGGATCGTCATGGATCTCCTTGCCACAAAGTTTAACTTGGAGTTATTTAACGACCCAAGGTCGGCGCTTCAAACCGCATTAGAAGTATACAATCTGGAATCTTTGCAAACTGAGGTCGATCGAGTTGGTGGCTCTACCTTGATGTTATCCGTTGCGTACGACGCCTGCGGTATGGTAGAAGAGGCAGAGCAAACAGCAAGCAAGGTTTTGCAGATCTTGGATCAGCAGTCGGATCTCACCAATAGAAATACGCCAAACCGCGTGAGCATGCGTGCCAGGGCGAAATCACTACTCGCCAGCGCTTGCGAATCAAAGTCAAAGCTCGGCAAGGCGGAGGATCTTAGAAGGGAAAGCTTGCGAGAGCTAACAAGGCTTCTCGGAGAAGAACATCCGCTGGCATTGGAGCAAATGGCACATCTTGCTTTGCTGTTAGGACTTCGTCGAAAGAAGGAAGAATCGCGGCAGTTATTTGAACGCGTTGAAAAGATTGCAACCTCATCTTGGTCTTCGAGTCACATGCTAGCCCTTCTCGCACAGCAGAATCTTCGCCAGGCCCCAAACATCTTGTGGTGGTATTTTCGCCGTAGTTATCCTGAGTTATTTCAGCAGAAGCTGATCGAAAACTACCAGGTTACCATGGGGAACTACAGCAACCATACAATATGTGCCATGCAGAATGGCGTTTGGCTTCTATGCCAAGAGTTCCGCTGGGTTGAAGCCCTCGAGCTCATGGAACACACTCTGAGGCATGCAGCTATCGCCTTTAGCGACAACCCAGTCATGATTCAGCAATACCAAAAAGCAGCCAAAATCGTCAGATGGCTGTGTTTCAGTCACGGGAACAAGTTTGCAATTTGGTTCTTCAAGCTTCGATACCGTTGGGCTATCGGTGCTCCGATGTCTGTATTGGTTCGTTTGTATGATAACGAGAAGCTTCACAGTCGATACCAGCATGTCTGGGGACCGTTCTATAAGGTCAAAGCACTCTGGGTAGCAAGAGAGCCATACCATTTCGATCCTTTCAAGGATCCTGATTACACTGAGCAGGGCAATGATAATGCCATTGAGACGGGCGCCGTAGAAGCTCAAAATTATCCTTGGTTTCGTTGGCTTAGTGTCAATCAACTTCATCCTGTGACTGAAAGGTAATTGGTAGCTGTACGTATGTAATAGAAATGACCTTTTGAAGATAGGATATCTAAAGCGACTTCGTGAGTTAGACTTATTTGGAATAGTATAGTAAGCTTCTTTCAAAAACACAGTTATAACTTAGTAATGGCATGTATTGATATAGTGTTTAATAGTCCTCTTTTAGTAAGTACTGCTAACTGGTAGTGGCCGACAGAAGCCACTCGTCTATCACCGCAAGTGCCCGCCGAGGTAGCCCCTTGTAGCTTTTCTCATCATACGTCTCGTTTAGTATCTGACGCACCATCTTTGCCTTTCTCATCATGATCCTACTCGCACCATAGGGGTTCTTTGTTGCTGCAAAACTCCTTGCCTTCTCTTCTGCCTGCCGCCTTCGTTCCCGGACATTTTCACCCTCTGCTCCCTCTACAAGGCAAAGCTGACAGCGACATTCAAAATTCCATGTCCTCCGAATATTCGCCTTTCTTGTCTCATAGCCACCCGAATCGTCATAGCTATGAGTGATCTCTTCGCCAGCTGCAATTCTTCTTCTCGCGCGAAATATGATGAGATCGCCAACGAAATCTTTCTTTGCATTGGGAATACAAGAGTGGTTGATGTACGATGCCCGTATCCAAAGACCTGTACTGGCGTTGCTGACATCTTCGTCTTCGGTTTGCTGACCCAAGCCAAAGGCGTTGCGTTGGATGATATCGTGTACCTGAAACGTGTCGATTACAGGCGAACTGTCTACTTGTTGCAATTTCCTCCCAAGTCCATGGTAGTCTCCGTGTAGACTGAGGAATTTCTCGACCTGAGATGGATTGTTGAGCAGCTTCTTAACAGCAGCTTTATGCAGACCCGCGGGAAAGACCTTGATAGCAGCGTCTTCTCGAAGGTCACACGCCAGCGCCGTGAACGTTCCAGCCTCGTGACTCCAGGCCGCACAAAACGCCTTCTCACACAGGATGATCTCGTTTGTTTCGATGTTTTGTGTTGCGAAAAGACCACGACCAGCTCTAGGGCTATTTTTGATCTCCGTTGCACCGTAATACGAGGCTGCATCGGGCCTGCCTCCCGTCTTGGATAGATTGCCCACAATTTTCCCCATGTTGTAGGTACCCTCAGCCTCCTCTCGCAGTCTTGCATCGACTCTTCGTAAGTGTAGCTTGGGCTGCTGGTCATCTGGTTGGAATCTCTCTTGCTGCTCGAAGTAGCGTCGAGCTTTAAGGAACTCGCCCTGAGAGTATGCAGCGAGTCCTGCACGATTGTAGGCCTTCGCGTCAAGAGACCTCATATCTTTAGTCTCACCACGAGTCAAAGAGTCTAAAGCATCCGATGTTGATTCATCAAATCTCTGAAGTTGAAGGTTGACATGAGCTCGGTTACGGCGCAGGTCTTTGCGTACAGTTTCGCAACCTTGGTCCCTCTTCGAAAGCTTCAGACCTTTCGTATACCAAAAATGAGCTTCGGCATAGTTCTTCTTCTTTAGAAGTGCGTCGTTTCCCTTCCTCTTGTACTCGCCTGGAGACACAAGGTCTGGCCGTCGAAAGTATTGTTCCCTGTCCCGCCACGATTCTGGATTCTCGGAGATCGCGGTAACTATTAGGTCCGATGGATGATCTATCCGAATTGTGCGATCTCCTTGGGAATTGAGAGTGTAGTAAGGCTCTTTGATCACCAGATCAGAAGCTATCTCCAAAGCATTGTCGCCAAACTGCGATGTATGCAGAAAAACCTCCAGTCGCTCCACCTCGTCAGACGACTGGTCTTTGACGACGGCCCAGGAGGATGCCTGGAGTATGGAAACGGGTGAGACACGGCGCAAGGAAAGGGAGAAGCCCCGATGGTGCTTTTCCATTCTCAGGTCCTCGATGGTCATTGGTTGTAGATCCTCAAGTTTGGCTGTACTTGGGGCATATTGCTTTCCTATACCGTACGCTACCATCGTCTCTCGAGTTATTCTTGGAGCACCAAGCCCGAAGGCTGCAGAAGACATCTCTTGCATAAGAGATGTAGAGATAGCCTGCTCGATCAAGGATTTGGGATCTGGAGGCTCCCTCAACTGGCCTGTCCGTTCTTCTTGCAGCCTTGCAACATCCTTGATTGTGCGTTGGATACGCTCCGACTCTTTAGGGGTCATGAAGATGGTGTTATTCGCCATCGTGGTAAAGATATAAAGTTCTTGGGATCTCAGTACCCTTTTTATGTAAGATTCGCGAGTAATGTTGTATGCCGGCTATGCTTAGCATGCTGGGCAAGATGAACTTTGGTCCTTTATTAGATAGGTGATCGGAGGATCCAATCCTTTTGCGATTGATCTCGATTGAGATAGCTCCGTATTGAGTGATTCATGCCGAAATATTTTCTCAGATCAGCACTAGTTGCCGATTTGTCTCCAAATGTAACCATTCCCATGTTATATCGCGGCACACAGCGGCAAAATGGACGCCGTTGACGATGTTAGTTGTTTACTGAACTGGACTTTGCGTCGAAGGGGTTTCACCGATTGGTGCTGAACCAGTCAGAACACGGAGAATCCGAAATATCCACTGAGATGAGGACTTTTTGAACGAAAAGAATCTCGAGCCGATTGTGTCCTTGATAAGCTCCTTGTTCCATGACTCTGAAGGATCAGGTCTGACTGTGCCGGCGGAGATGGGCCAATGGCAAGGCTCCTTTTCCGAGCGCGCCAATGAAGATGCTGGATGTTTAATGAAACGAAACCTCTCCTCAGATCCTAGTATTGAAGCAGCATCAATTTAATTAGGCAAAGGTCCATCGTCTACATAATGAATTCTTTCTAATCTTGGGTTTCCTCTATACTTGCATTGATCCTGGCCGTGGGAAGGGTACTACTTCAAGTCTGGCGATAATGAATCAATACTTCACCGACATTGCCGATCGTGTTTGGTGAGATTCTGTGCCATTTTCTAATTCAAGAGACTCTTATAAAAAAAAGTCGAGTCCGACCATTGTATACCTTGCCAAGCGCCATTCAGTTCTCAGCAACCTGTCCAATGGGGAGCATTATGGCACTTGGAAGTGTACTTACAGGATCATTGACATCTGCAATCCTTGTAGACTCGGAGATACATATACAAAAGGTCACCAAGAAAATATACCAAAGGCCGAAGCCAAGCTGGTTCTTCATATGCGTCAAGAGATAAGTCTTGCTGTGCTTCTCGTCTAGGGACTTCTCTTCTTCCCACAGACCAAGGGACTTTTCCTCATAAGGATTTGAAGCGCGAATGCTGATCGCAATGGGGAAAACGGCGATGTACATCATGATCAGTAAGCTGAGCTGCACAGCGGGACTGACGTTCGCAAGATTGAAGCTAGCGGTACCAGTATGGCGCGCTGATGCAGCCTGGAAGATAGCGGCTGGGATGCGCTGAGAAAGCGGAAGTGAGGAAACTTTAGGGTTGGAAAGGTCCAGAACTATTATGAGAAGAATGTCGAGGAAGTTGAGAGCGAAGATGATACCGAAGAGGTACCACGTCGGACCGCTAGGGAAGAGCAACGTGTAGCACCGACGAGGATAAGTGAGTAGGAATGAGAGGGACTCTTGTGTCGGTGAGGACTTTGGTACCAGCTTTGACATGATCCAGATGCTCAGGCGCAGAAAGACAGGATAGAGCGTGTTTCCAGCGAATGCGAGGAAGCTCATTAGGATCATGGGCCACTTGGCAGTACGGAAAGAGATCATGGAGTCCGGTGTGAGAGTAAAACCTAGGTTATCATACATTGTCTGAGCAGAGTAGATGCCCCTGTGTGAAGAACCTGGTCAGCGAACTTGTAACGCACAGGTCTTTGGGTACTTACCACCAGGTCTTATCCTGCGCACTTGCCTGTAGGACATCCGCGTATTGCTTATCAGTAGTATGGATCCAGCCGACGAGACAAACCGCACCAAAGATATGAAGACCAAAGAAGTAAACTAGAGGTGTTTTAGCCATCATGGACTCGTTGCCAGCTTGGTACACGGGTACCTACCCACGACAATCTTCAGCAACAGCTTCAGACTCCTATACTCAATACCACCGAGAATCTCTCGATCGTGTGATGTAAGGTTCTTGAACTGCGAGTTCCGTCCGAGGGTAGCTTGGCGTGAGAGGAAAGGGACGTCGTTGATGACAGGCTGTCGGTTCGAGTCTAAAGAGATGGGGCGCGGCTGAGGTGCTGTCTGTGATCCCAGAACCAGGAACGAAGCTGCTACGCCGGCGACTCGGTCCATGGAGCGGGAAGCTGTGACTTTGAGGCCATCGTCGGTGCTGAAGCGTCGCCGACGACGCATGGATGAGCTTCCGTCGGTCTCAACTCTATTAGGTACAGGTTTGATTGCATCATCTATGGCCGATCAGTATAGGAACAGATACTTTGCGTTAGAGTATCTCACCATCATCACTGTCTTCTGGATTTCGCGCGGCTTCATGGTTTTTGGGAGCGATTGGATACCCTGAGTTGATCTGTCAGTTCTGATCTGACGCGTGTAAAGCTAAACTTACCACGTTCGCGAGCTCGCGGTCCAGGGATGTAAAGGGCATCGTCTTCCTTGTGCCTCTCGGTGGATGGATCGAAAGTGATAGTCATGGTACGGGCCAATGGCCTGTCTTCATTTGCAACTGTATGGTGCTCCTCGATGGGGTCCTCTGTCGCTTTAGCCTTACCATTCGTTCCATCAGTCGGTTCGGCAGAGTTTTCAGTTGTATCAGCAAGGGCCTTTGGCTCTTGATGAGCAGTCTCAATGTCGACATCGGTTGTGCCAGTGCTGCTGTCGAGCATTTGGGGAGCTGCAGGTAGAAGTAAAAAGTTTGGGGTAACGATAGATTCATTTGCAAATTACTCACCAAGACGCTTCAGATGCCTCTTGAACCAAAAGAGGCGCACGATAACTACCACGATATTTATGAAGCCCAGATTGGTCAAGATAGGGATGAAGTAAATGTAGAGCTGCTGGTATGTCTTGAAAGCCTTCACGTCGATACTACCAAACGAGTCAGGAATGGTCACGATGAAGAGCGTGCAACGCACGTGTTCAAGCCAGACTCGGTGGATGCACTGGCACCAAAAAAACAAGCATCGATGGCGGGCATGTTTCCGTAAGGGTACATAATAGGCAGGGCTATCAAGCCCATGAAGATGATGTACGCATCTAGCAGCAAACCAAAGATTAGCTATCGCATGGTAGAGGCTGCACGCTGAAGTGGGTGGCATCACAGTGTAATGTGAGAAAGTTGACCGGCGGGCGCAGCATGTTGGGCAAGATGAGCGACTAAGCTAAGGCACAGTCGTTCGTGGTGCGGAAGAAGGTTACGGTTGCAAAGGTGAGAAGGGAAAGAAAAGCGCTCCAGATATTTTTTACTGAGCAATTTGTTGCCCTGCCCCCTTCGACATGCCTGAAACAGTCAAGCTGCTGGACAAGTGCTGTGGGGTCACACAAGATGTATTTATGCTTATGTCGATGATGCAAGGAGAGGCCGTCCGTTAGTAGACATCCTCAGGCTGTTGGGTGGGATACGATACAGCTTTACAGCCAAGATCACCACCAACGCAAGCACGCGTAGCTGAACACAGAACAACGTACATTCATACTCATGATCAGTCCGTTGAAGTCAAAGAAATATGCAAAAAATTGACAAGCCAAAAGGAGGCCTCAAGTTCGGATGACATGTCTACGGGCGTTGAGATCATAGTGAAGGATCCAAAAGCTTGATTCTGTTTAGCACCAACCTGAGCTCAAGACCGCCCTCCTCGTCTTGGTCTTATTTCTCGGGGTGTCGGACTCTCCTCCGTCGCTTAGCTGGCTGGATGTGGTGGGGCATGTCGATTCCTCAGCAGGTGATGAGATTGAGGTGTTCACGCTCTTGTCCAATCGAACACGGCAAGCATTCTACAGGGTAAGTATCGTCGACTCTGTGTCTTCACTTTTACGGGACTACTCCATCGTTTAGCGACTCATTGGAGTTTCTGAGACACTATTTTATGAATGTCATCTCGGGGTCCGCCCTGTGCCTCACTGTGCGAGAGACGTTTTGGGTAAACCCAGACAGATTAATTGAATGTGCTGCACTTCGCGGAGTCATCATGGTGGGCTTTCCCCTTCATATTATAGTAAACAAAGAAAAGTTCTTTGTTTTAATTATTCTTGATCCTTCCTGAGGAGCAAGATTTGAAGCAGATGCAATGCAGATTTAAATTCTAGGAAACAACTATTCGTACGTATGCTATAGATGTTATCCAATGCTCATTCCATGCTCAAACACAAACGGCCTCCCATCAATGATATGTTCTTCTCTATAACAGTCCGGATAGAACTCTCAAGAAGCTTCTGCCTTGCGACCATAGACGTAGCGAACAGTCATGTAAGCATGAACCTTTTTGTTTTTGAGGAACTTGCGCATCTCCATGAGGAAGACTTGATACTCGTCCTCAGGCCACTGAAGGATGGTCTTCCAGAGGAGGAGGGTGTAGCCTGGAGCTTGTCAGTAATGAAAGAGGGATGGCAGTTCTGGTGACGTACCTTCGAGATCGTTCTCGAGAGTCGCGCGGACGTAGTTACCGACCGAAGCGAGTTCAGGGTCACGGGGCCAACCACCAATAGGGAACTAAACCATCAGCCTTGCTTCGCGATTCTCTCCGTGCAACTCACCTTGTACTCAATGCTCTTGATGTCAGTGAACCCAGCAGCCTGGATGCCCTTCTCCTGCAAATCACCCTCCTGCACGAAGAACGGGCTTCCAAGCGCAGCGCCGCCCTCAGTGAAAAGCTTCGCCCAGAGCTTCAAGCAGTCAAGATCATCAGTGGTTCCGTCATCACTGCGGATGTGGACGTCTGCTTCACCAGATTGGATCCAGCCGTCGGGGGCACAGCAGCGGTAAGCCTCCTTAAAGAGGGAAGACCAGTCTTTGATGGCGCCGAAGAGATAGCGGATGTGGATGAAGTCAAAGGTGTTATCGTCCCATGTCCAGCGGAGGGTGGCGTCGTCTATCTCGAACTTGACGTTGGGGGGAACCCAGCTGGGAATGGTGAGTGAGATGATTGGGGAGGAAAGGAGACGACGTACTTGGGTTGAATGGGGGAGAGGTCAGAGCCGATGACTTCAGCCTCGGGGTATTCGTCTGCAAAGTCACTGAATGGTGAGTCGTCGTCATGGTCGAGGGTTCAGATGTCTTACATTGCCCAGATACCTGTACCTGATTAGCCAAGTCAACGTACAACATGCATGCAAGTCTCACCTGTTCCGGTTCCTACATCGAGGACTTTCTAATGGGTGTGAGCACGTCACAAGACCAACAATGCATGGACTCACCTGCACGTTGTCCTTGATAGGGGCAAGGAAGAGCTTTCCACTAAGAAGCTGCGTCAAAGCGTGATGGCTAACGAATGTCAGCAAGGTTCACTCCCATGAGGTGTCGCATACTTGATGTCAATGGACGCAGACTGCTGCTCATCGTTGGGAGTAAAGTACTCAGTAGGATGTCTGTCACTGTGAAACGTTCGACCCTGAATAGTGCGGTACTCAAGGATGCTGGAGGTGATGGAAGCAGTGGAGCTCGCCCTACAGAACGGTCAGCAACGGTGAGGTGGTATCAGCAAGGGTCCCATACGCATCATCACCAACAGCCGAGTCGGTCTCACTCTCATCACCATCCTAGCAGGCATCAGCAACGGGCCGGAATACGTATCTCTATACGAAAAGTGCTTTAAACTCACCTGTGGATCAGCAGCGGGAACTAACTCAGGCTGCGGCGCTGGAGCTGACTCAACGGCCGACGCTAGATCGGACCGAGCCGTAGCAGGAGGAGCAGCAGCTGCTGCAGGAGAAGAGGGCTGTTCAGACATTCTGCAGTGCGTGACTAACAGTATCTGCAAGGGCTGCGTAATGTCTCTGCTGGGTGTCTTCCTGCGTGTGATGGTGGAATTCGATGTCGACCAACAGCGAAAAAGGGGATTGAGGGGAACTCTTGGGAAGCGAGGCACGTTTCGTATGGTGATACGATAAAGAAACTGGTTTTGGTGGGGCTGGCATGCGGTTTAGAACGAATGCGGTTTGGGCGTGTTTGCTTCTGGGGAGCCAATGGAATTGTCGATGGGCAGTCAGTCGAGAAAAGAGGCAGTCAGCTGATGTTGAACCCTCTATAAAGAGAGTCACCAAAAAGAACGAGAAAAAAGACGATACGATGTCGAGATCATTTGAAAATTTTGAAAAAGTCGAGATCGTACAGACCTTTAGAAACAACACGGATGAAAGAGGCATGCCCACCAATCTTATCGCTTATCTTCCAGACCAGCCAATCAGCAAGCAGCAGGCCACTCTATCCATGACCATACCAGACCAGTACCAGGACCCAAGTCAAGCATATCAAAATCCATTATTAGGCATTCAAAATAATTATTAACCCTCAGGTAATAAGGTTACTGGTCACGTCATCGCAAGTCTTCTTAGTACAGTTGAATTGGGAGACTAGTTCTGCTTCTGCATGTATTCAAGTCCGTCCACGACCTTGACTGGTCGGCATCTGACCTTCTGAATCAAGTAACTTATCTGATTCCGAGTTTTCCATTTGTTGGCGTTTGTTTTTCCGATACAGGGAAGGCGTTTGAGTGTCTCGGACGAGAGCAGCGTTCCCTTGACCCCAGCATGTTTTTGTTTGATGCAGCTGGATATGGTATGGTAGTTCGAACCATTTCGAGTGGGTGCCGTAGTCTTTCCAGAGACATCCTCAAGAGACCTGCCCGTTCAAATCACACCGGCTTGGACAACCTGCTCATAAAGAGCGTCGCCGAGAGTCTCCTTCAGTGGCTGAAGCCACTTGCCCTCCCCCTTGTCTTCTACGAGCTGCTGCAATTTGACGATCTCCAAAATCGTCATAAAAACAATGCCGGCGTTGCGTTGAGACTCGAGGAAAGTTCCCAAATGCGCAAGCACCTCGTGCAGCTTTCCAACTCCCATGTGCCTAGGGACAGCTTCACCGTTCTCGTCGGTTGCAATTCCGACAAGGGTCTTGTCCGCCTCGACAAGCGTCTTCCGAAAATCTTCGATGACTTGGTACATTAATTCGTTAGCAGTGTCTTCGTTCATCTGATATTTCCAGCAGTACTCACCAGGGAATTCAGTTGTATCGTGAACCCCAACAACCCGGGCCATGATAGAGGGCGCCTAACCCACCACGTCAAGCTCCGGGCGGATGAGGACACTCATGTCCTCGTTCACATCCTGCTGCAACTCCACAATTTCCTTAAGGTCGCCGACCACCTCTCGGTAGGCATCGTTGACAATATCGAGCACTTGGAATACGTTTGGCTCGTCCTCGCTTCTGAGCCCTTCTAGGGCGGTGAGACACTCTACCCACGCCTCGTGGGTGAAGTCACCCCTGGTCTCGATTTCTCCGATGATGACTTCGAGATGCGGGCGCGGCAAGGGGATGGCTGGGCGGTCCTCAATGTTTAGAGGTCGCTGAGGCTTATGCTCTTGGCAAATGATTGAAAGGAACGTGCCAGAAAGGCCGTGGAGAAAGTCCATGTTTGCTGTTTCTTGAGGATTCCGAGTATCGAGGTAGCGGTATGTGAATATGACGATCAGAAAGGAACAAGATGAAAAGTTGAAGGGGTGGATCAGATGTGAAAGTTGTGAAAGATAAGAGAAGTAGGATGCAGCACTAACTTCTAGTTGCAAAATATGGTAGGTTAGGAATAGCAGAATAAATAGGGCTAAGTACCATACCCTAAGTTGTTGTACAAAATATAAGCCCTGTTGCCTTAGGCCCCTAGTGTAGGGACCTTGCACTTTTGTGCAGGCCTTTGGCATAGTGGTCTTGTTTGACACAAGTCTAATATATTAATATTAATTACTATGTATTCAAATTAATTATTTATCTTTAGGTGAATGGTTACTGGTTACTTTATTGCACAGTCTTGTAGTGTCTTTTGAGCCTTGAGACTTGTCTTTGCTTCATATGAATTGATTAATGTACTCCTGCTTGTCTATACTTGACTTGAGTGGCGGCTGTCGCGCGGCTGAAAATGATGGTCTTAGGATTGACTTTGATCTCAGCTCTCATCTTCGTCCTGGATCGATTGCGACATTATTTGGCTTTTATTCCTAATGCGTCTACCCTTGTCGTTGTTGACATAAAAAAAGATGACCCCTTTGCGCACAGCCAGGAGCCAAGGCATCCTTCTTTGTGAATAGAACTCCTCCTCATCCCCTCAGAGGACAATGAACATCCAGGGCGGCAGGCACATATCCCATCCCAGACGATGGAGCAATTATAATTATCATCAGAATCAAGCAAATATCCGCCCGCAGCAACAGGACTACAGGTTGAAAGGAGAAACAATTAGCAAAACGAGCTGCGAAATAGGGTTTGAAGTGCTTACATCTTCTTCCAAGAACCACCAGCAGCGCACCGACTGTTGTGTCGAGATGCGGTACCACCGATCAAGCAGCATCAACCGCCGAGATCTGCTGGCACAGAGCCTCTCCGAGAATAACCTCGAGTGGCTGCAGCCACTTGCCCTCGCCTTGTTCCTCCACAAGATGTTGTGCTTTGATGATCTCCAAAACCATCGGAAGTACAACGTCTGCGTTGTTCTGAGTCGCGAAAAAGGCCTCCAGCTGAGGGAGTACCCCTTCGAAAAGTTTCCCGACCCCCTCGAACCTCTCGATAGGCTCGCCCTGTTCGTCCTTTGCTCTTCCGAGGAGGATCTCGTCTGCCTTGATCAGATCGTTGCGAAACGTGCGGATGACTTGGTGCATTACTTAGTTAGTGAGTCTTTTCCCTCTGTTTTCTTTTCGCCTGTACTCACCATCTTCTTCCCCTCCCATGATTCGAGCCATGGTGCGAGGCGCCTAGCCTCGCACATCTGACTCAGGTCGAAGGAGAATGCTGACGTCCTCCTTGGCTTCGTCGGTGAGCTTCGATATCTCTCTGAGGTCAGTAACGACCTCTTGAAATGCATCCTCCATCGCGTCGAGGACTGGGAAAACACCTGGCTCGGCGTCGCCGTTGTCTTTCAATGTCTCCAGTGTGGCCAGGCATTTCCCCCATGCCTCGTGGGTGAAGTGCTCCCTGGTGCGAAGAATCTCGATGATACCATCGAGATTGGCGGCCGGAATGGGGATGTGCGGTCGGTCTTGAACATGGAGGGGACGTTGGGGCCTGTAGTCGGTGCACATTACTTGGTGCAGTAGCATGCCTGAGATGTTGTCTAGAAAAGACATCGTGTGCGTGTTACTTTGAGAGGTTAGAGAAGGAACGACGAAAGATTTGAGAAGGACTTACTTGAGTACTGGAGAATGTTCAACTTTCAAGGCAACGCTTTGGTTTGCTTTTGCAAATAGTGTAAAATAAAAACCTTGGTGGTGGGTGAGTGAAGGAAGTGTGAAGGTTGGAAAAAAGACGAGAGAGGTAGGATGCAGCACTAACTTTTCGTCACTAATTCTGGTGGGGCATGAATAGCCAGATCAATGGGGCTAATTATCTGCCAGGTGCATTAGTTCCTCCTGAATTGCATCAGTGTGGAAAATGGGAGCAGCCCATGCACCTGTCGAGGTAACCAAGGGTGATTAAACCTTTTTTTCACTTCATTTTTGTTCATTCTAAATCTGACATGTTCAAGCAAGCCCCAAAGAACAACCTCCATGAAATGAACCACCAATCCTCTGCTCTTGTCCATGCCCTTGGTCCCCTTCGACTGGCACTCCCTCGTCATTTCACCAGCCAATAAATTGCCAGAAAGATCCCAACAGCCGACAGAAATATACTCATCCATACACCACATATCGCTGCAACGCCATATCCCAGTATCTTGGCACCGAGGGAAACGTCTTTGAACATTCCAACCAAGAAGGACGATAATACCAGACATCCAAATACAAAGAGCCCAGTGTTGATCGTGAATAGTAGCTTTCCTCGAAAATCATCTCTGTAACTTGAGCTTCGTACACTGAATTTACTGTCTACCTCATTCACAACAGCCACGAGACTCAACAAGATCATGATGATGAGAACGATAGCCGCGAGTAGCACCACCACACCAAAGAAGTCGTACAGCAGTGCCCCGAGATCCTTGAATCTTGTTTGCATACTGAGAACTCCAGCGGCAAGAGACAGCGGGAGGAAGATTGTGGCTAGTAGCGTGAGTTGCTGAACGCCCCTTGTTTGATTGATATCCCGGGCTAGTTCGAGGTATTTAAGGTCATGATCTAATCGATCTGAGAAATTTTGAATTCTTTCGGTCGCCTCTCGACAAAGTCCTCGTAATTCCATGTCGATGGCCATGAACTTATTCGCATGAGGTGTCGAGTCGACAACTGGAGACGATGCTCTCACTACGTCGATCAAGGATTCCGTGGTGCTGATTAGCTTGCGGCCCATCTCTTCAAGATCTCGATACTCGTAGGACCGCTGGGTGATATTCCTTAGGTTCCATTGCCAGAGTTCCGCGGAGACGGTACCTGCATTTGCCTCATCCGCCTGTTCTTTCTCATATACCTCCAAAGCAGTGAGGAAATCGAAAAATAGTCTCAAGCATGCGTGGTGAAACTGAAGAAGAAAGAGTTTCTTCCAGTTATCCTTCGATCGAACGGTGATGTAAGCTGAATCCAACAGCTTTATTGCTTTGCTAATCTGCCTTGTAGAATGGAACTCTGGTAGAACATTAAAGCCTTTTCGAGCATATGTGTTACATTCGATTACCACTGATGGTGTTAGTGTGCATCCATAAAGCACGATAGGGACTCACCACGTTTTTCTTGGCCTTCCTCAAGTACCTTGATGTATCTCCTGACCTTAATGGGGAGCGCGGTCTCATATATGGTAACATGATGCCATGCGTCCGAGTTAGCTTGTTCCCATTGCATAGAAACCTGCTCAAACCCCGTGGCCAGAGGAAATGTATCCTCAGAGCCATGAGACCCTTCTTCTATAAGCTCCAGTCGTATGTTATCGCCCTGTGGAGGGTTATTCTGCATCGTCTCGCCTGCGTTCTCCTGGGGGCTTCCATCCCCCCAAAAGTATTGCCGACAGGATTCCCCCTCAAGCGCAATATACCAGCCTCCATGAAATTGCGCTCCATGGGGACCAAGGCGGACACTGTCCTTCCACTTCTTCCTGTCAAGGAGTCCTTCTCTTTCTTTCACGTAGCTGCGAGCTAACGAAGTAGCTTTGAGGAGCGGGAGGATGCGGTCTAAAATAGTGAGGATACTACTCGCAACAGCGACAGAAACGAAAGGGTCCATCGGTTAATATCAGTTTGCTGGGCTTTTGATATGTCGTTCTTACATGAATGATAAGATCATGGGGTGAGTGCGGTGCGGGGTTTCGGCATTGAGTGAGGCTGACCAGGAACATGAACCAATCGCCATCCAGGAGGCACTACAATGACCTGCGATTCTTATTTGCTCAAAAGTGCTACTACACTTCTGCGTGGCATCGAAAAGAGACATGGCTCGAGTTCTCTACCAGGATCACCGCAAAGCACGCGTGGCTATGAATTGGTATCACAAGAGAATGTTTTCCAAGGCTTTTGTTGGCAACTAAACCTTCAATACTCTACTCTTCGGCCTTCTGTCCCATCCAGAAATAGTACTTTTCATAAGAATGAATATTCACATTATTCAGATCCTTTCTCGCATCAGCCAGGAAGACCTCTATCTCTTCAGGCTCCAAGACCTTGCGCAGGGGCTTAGCAGCCATGGCGCCAAACATGTCGCTGACAGCGGTCTTCAGATATAATCCAATGAGACGAAGCTTCTTGTCCTACCGAGAGTCAGCTTGTCCAGGTCCAACTGACCGGGGTGCTTACCTTTGCCCATGTTCCGATGGGGACTTTGAGGACTTTGCAAGATACGTTCGTGAAGCCGGCTTTCTCAAGAGGCTCACGCAAGTTCTCGCCCGCGCGAAACTTCATGCCGAAGCTAGCTACGGCTTGCTCAGCGGTGTCGAAGAATTTGGCGAGAGGGGCATCGGGGGCCAAGGAGCCGTCGTCGCAGTTGGCGCGGGCATCGAGTTCTTGGATTTCGATCCAGGCGCCGGGCTTCATATGACTGCTGCATGTGAGATGAGAATGCAGATGGGGAGATAGGTGAACGTACTCGTGTGCTTGACGCAGAACCTTGACTTCGTCTTTCAGCCAGGGGCTGATGCAGCGCATGTGCACAAAGTCAAAGTCACCGCCGTGCATCCACTCGTCTTCGATGTCGTCGACGAGAAACTTGAGATTCGGGGGGACCCATGAGGGTTGGATGGGGCTGAGATCGACTCCTACTACAGATGCGCTGGGGAACTTATCGGCGACTTGGATAGTGAGTTTTGAGATCCTACGAAAGAGCGGTCTGACCTACCGTCGATCGCCCAGATTCCGGTGCCGGTTGCGAGATCAATTATCTTCTGGGGATTTTTCACGATGGGCGAGAAGAACAGGTTGCCACTTGAAATGTCAGTGCCTCGGTCGTCGCATGATCCAATGACTGTTCCTACTTGGTGAGCTCTAGCATCATGGCGTGCTTCATGTCGTCGCGGTTCTGCTCCGCGTCGTCATTGGGGATCGGATACCTGTCCATGTTAGTGATCCATCACGACGTACTCTTCCAGGTCTCTCACGTTCCATGGCGATATTGATGATACTATCCCAAATCAGCACATTTCTCCCCTCGCCAAGCCGTCCAACTCACCCGTCTTCCATTCTCAAAAGCATGCTGATAAATACTCGTGTTCAGACTCGTCGAACTAGACGACAAAGTCGCCGAGTCGAAATCCGACGTCTCAAACTCATCCTCCACCTCCGCCCGCTCATGCGCGGCAATAGGCTCAATGGGTTCTTGCGTGGTAGTCACTGGTTCCGCCATGATCAAAGAGTTGAAGTTTTAGCGTTGTTACCCGAATGTTCCGCGGCGGGAAGCGTAGCAATTTTGAGCAAAGGTGGACTCGGGTGATTTTCAAGCCCCGCATCCTTCGCGTGGAAAATGGCGCAGGACCCTTGAAGATAACATCGGAGATTTTTTGTACAGTGGGACATGTGATGTATTCAGGCTGATTAAGGAACGTGACTGTATTTTTATTTCATGAGCTCATTTTCTATCTTCTACTTTAGGTATCAAACATAAGAAACATTGCATTGCAAAGAAAAAAGAGTGCAAATCATAATCAGGCATACTCGATAGTGAATTCCATGCTCTGCCCTGGCACGCATCTTGTTCCAGGCGCAACAGCCATCGCGACTGACCAAGTACCTGAAGCGCATCGCTGGAAGGCAGTTCCTGTCTTGATGCAGTTCCAGTAACCTTCGGGCTTGCAAGCTGTACCGGGCGTGATGACACCTGCGGCAGGTTTTGTCGGCGCGGGCTTGATTGATGTAGTGGTGCTTGTCTTGCGGGTTGTCGACTTGAGTGTCGTCTTGGTCGTCTTCTTGGTGGTCGAAGGAGAAGGAACAGTGATGAAAACACCGCCAGGGCTGTGAAACATGTTAGCAAGATCAAGCAAAGAGAGGAAACCACTTACGCTGTAGACTTCACTGGTGGCTTAGTCGTAGTCGGCTTCTTTGTAGTAGTTGTCTTTGTCGGAGTGGGAGAAGCAGAAGGAAGCTGAACTCCTGGTCCAGCAGCACACTTACCGACCGGCGGTCCAGTGTTGGTCGAAGTGAGGTCAACATCAGGTCCCGGGTTAGGAAACATGAGGTCGACCATCTCAGTAGTTCCGCATCCATTTCCGACGTTGGCAACAAACATAGCAGGTCGCTTCTTGAGTGCTGTCTTTGGTGTTCCACTCCCAGCCTTGACCGTGATAGCCGCGCAGTTCATGTACATCTCGCGGTTTCCAATCCTGTTAAACCAAGTCCAAGCGAAAAGAGCTTCTCCAGCTGGTGTGTCAACCGGAAGAGTAAACTGAAAGTTCGAAGTCGGCGCCTTGGGGCAGTTTCCAATCCACGACTGGACAACGACCCAAGTCTTGCCGCGATCAAAAGAGAGTGAGACCTGGCAACTGCCGCCTCCGTGGTCTGCACCGCCAGCGATGCTGATACTGTACGACTTGCCAGCCTGCCACGTAGCGGTAGGTGCACCAGCAGCGGTGCCGTAAAGAGAGTTGTATCCCTTGCAGGGAAAGTTGCTTCCGTCGGCGTTCAGAGGCGAGGTCATACTGTAGTCGATGTCCTGTCCGGCGTAGGGGTTGTATTTACTCTTGAAAGGGGGAGGATATGTCATCTCCATATGGGCTTGGGCTAGACCAGCTAGACCGAGCGCTGTAGCAAAGGCGTTGAAGAGCTTCATGATGATAAGGAGAGTTTGGTGTATTGAAGGGGTAAAGAAGAAAGGGAAAAGCCAAGAGGCTGTTGTTATGTATGTAGAAGAATGTGTGATGGGAAGGAATCGATAGGGAAACGGTGAGGCTTGCGATTAGTTTTATACATTCTTTAGGACGTGCAATATTGGTTTTGACGTGCCAAGGTTGAGAGGTCAGTCGAGAACTAGGGAGGATTGCGGGTTCGTGTTAGTGCCATGGGCTAGAACGTGCCCTCTCCAAGGGAGGTGAAGGGAGAGACAAAACCAGCCGCAACAAAACCTCAGCGTGCATCACTGTCATACAGTGAGTTATTCAGTGTGCTATTCAGTGGGAGCACAAGTTTCAGAGTGGTTGGGACACTGGTCATATCCTGCATGATTGAGACTTGGTGATGGGTGAGCTTGCATCACAGGGGAGAAAGGGATGAGACTTTTTGACACCATAAGTTATTCAGAATGGCTGGCAATCCATTTTGCAGGCTTTTAAACTGGAAGTTGGATAATGGGTAGTATCGTGAGGCTCTGATGTTACGTAGTTGGAGTGGTGTTTTGCTGGCGAACACATTGATTCAGATGGCTGGATGTGAGACATGCGTCAGTGACAATGGCCGCCAGGGCTGGGAATACCACGGAATGACCGCAGGGCCCTTTCTGCAGTGTCTCATAACAGCAGAAAAATATTCACTGTCAATTGAAAACTCGATTGTAGGGTAGCGCAAGTGCTGCGTGCTCAAGGGCCTTTGGTCTCGAACAATTGAAGCGATCGCAGAGCAGATTGTGTGATGACCAGTCACTGTTCAATAGATTTCCGGAGCAAATTCACCGTTGAGCTGTCAATAATGAACCATACCAAAAGCATCAATTATCATCAATATCTTTAATGGTCTAAAAGTTCCCAACGGAAAGTAATTTAATTAGACCAATGCTCTGCCGTTAACCGTTACGCCATCCCACAATCTGTTCCTGCATGCCCTCAGCGCCACGCGTTACCAAGAAAACAAGGAAAGTCCCGTCCCTGAAAATCGCATTCCTCAAGTTCCGGTTTTGGTAAAAGATCGAAATTCTGCTGTGGCTGGACAGTTGCGTAGCGTGCTTAACAGGAATGTGGATTGTTTTAAAGCGGCCGGGATCTTCACTGATTTCGGGGTTCGCCACGGCGAGGATTGGTCTGGACGGTTGGAATTTTTGGTGAGAGACATGTGATTGATTTCTTTTTATAGATTTTTGACAAGTTCGTTTCGTCTCAGTGAGGTTCGGGGCACTCCGTCAAAGACTGTCTCGGGCGCGGCGCTTGGTGTAGCGAGCCCAGAAAACGCAGACAAACGCCATGTTCGCAAGCAAAGGCGATGAGCTAACAAGTTGTTACCGGTCGGCACCAACTTCGAGAAATTTTGCTTTTTTCAATTGCGGTTTTTTCATTGAGCTCTGGTTTTGTGGGAATGTCGGCACATCAACGACGTCAATGACTCTGTAACTGGGGCATATCCCCGAACAACAAATTAGTCAGCCCGAGTTGATGCATTAAAATGCTTCAATAAACCGTTACATCGCTCGATAAACAAGATGTGCGACCGTATTTCCACCACTAGAAGTTGAATTTAAGATCCGTTGTGGGTATTGATCAGAGCTGGTGACGATTCTATCATCGATTCTTGGCGTCACTATGGTCTCCGCCCGAGATTTCCAGAATGCGACCTACATACACAATCGTGATCGCACGCATCAAGTTTAAAACGATGTTGCGCAACCAAGAAAATTCGTCTCAAAAATCTTGTTTTTTCCTCGTTGTTTGACCACCGCCATTTCAGAATGCAGCCAGATATTCCTCACCGACAAACCCACGAACAGGCTCCAGATGAGTGGAAACTAGAGCAAGGTCTCGAGCCCGCTCGTCTCGGCATCCGTAACCAGAGCAGCATCCAGATCAACACAGAGCCTCATCGGCTCAACCCAAGTGACAACGAAGAACTGAAGCGTTCCGATATCCCTGAGGATCCGGATCTCGACGTTCAAGATGAGCGGCCCGGTTGGAAAGGTTATGTTGAGTGGGAAGACTACCCAGAGAAGAAAGCCAAGGCTCATCAGCGCTTTTCGCGCTTCACTTTCCCCCCTCCGCCTGAGTTCCAGTTAGAGCCTCTTCCAGCAACGAACCCTGTTCTTGAGGGCAAGAGATGGAAGTTGTGGCATAAAGCTATTGGGGGAGTTCTGGATCAGGTGCCGCAGATCAGTTGGGAGACTGTTCTCAAGGTGAATTGCCCTATGAGCGAATGGACATTAGGCTGTAACTAACTGGCGCAGGAAAAACACCCGGAAATGCTTCATCTTCTCGAGTTTCCTTACAACGGAGAAGCTCCCAAGAGCCTCCTGACCAAAGACTACATCATGCCAAACGAACTCCATTTCGTCCGGAATCACGGTGGCATTCCCGACATCGAACCAAGCGCCTACGACATCCGTCTCGATGGATTCGTCAACGACGCCAAGACGCTTACACTTGCAGACTTGCAAAACGAATCCCTATTTCCAAGAGTTAGCAAACTCGTGACCATTCAGTGCAGCGGTACTCGTCGCTTCGAGCAAATCGTCGAGTATCCAGGCGAAGGCGACGAAATGATCAACGCCCCCTGGGCCGAAGGCGCCATAGGCACAGCGAAGTGGACAGGCGTCAGTCTGAAGAAAGTCATCAAGTACTGCGGCGGTCTGAAAGATGGTGCCAAGCATCTTGAACTCTACGGCGCGGATACGTATTTCAAAGGAGGCCAGTGCGTGAACTACGTCGTGTCGGTGCCGTGGTCAAAGGTCAAGGCGAACGAGGTCATGTTGGCTTGGGGGATGAACGACAAGCCGCTGCCAAAGATTCATGGTTTCCCCTTGAGAGCTGTTGTTTTTGGGTATATTGGGGCAAGGAGTTGCAAGTGGCTTTATCGGATCAAGGCGATTGAGAAACCGAGTCTTGCGCCGGTACAGAGCAGGGAGTACCTGTACTTCCAGCAACAGACTGGCAAGCATAACCAGCTTCCAACCAGTAAGTCTCACTTTCTTCGATCCTCGAATGAGATGCTGACTGTTTCGCAGTGGGTATTCAGATCCAGGAGATGCCGGTGAGCAGCGCCATCATGTTTCCTTGGAACAAGGAAGTTGTGGTCCACGATGGCGAGATCGAAGTCAAAGGTAAGTCCCCGACTGCGAGTTCCTGAGAAGCTACTGACTCTTCAAGGCTGGGCATACTCAGGCGGAGGCCGCTGGCCCGAACGCGTAGAAATATCCTCCGACGGCGGCTATGTATGGTACGCCGTTCCCATCGAGAACCTCTCCCCCAAGCACAAGTTCGCCTGGCGCACCTTCACCGGCAAAGTCCCGTGCGACCACGAAGGCTGGACTGAACTCGTTGTTCGCTGCTGGGACAATAGTCTGAATACGCAACCAATGGAGGTTCGACACAGCTGGAATTGGAGTTTGCATGTGACTAGCAGCTGTCATAGAGTCAAGATTTATAGTGTGAATGCGAAGAGGGAGGCTACGAGGAAGAGACTGAGGGAGTTTGATGAGCATGGGCAGGGGTTTACGCCTATTACGAGACCGACGGAGTTTGTGCCCATGAGTTTGGAGGAGTATGAGAACGAAGTTGCGAATGTCGAGCCGAGGGATGTTGATGATTAGATTAGATCATCGATCTGGAATTTAGATCACTCAAATTCCAATGTCAGCCATGATATGCTAGTCAAGGAGCAGACTTTCCTTTTAAGTTCGATTTACAAAACCAATGTTCATAAACTCAACTATTGAGCCCCAACGAGTTCGAGTCTCTCACAAGAGGATGCAGTTCGTCTTGCAGGCGAAGGGCCGGATTATCACGTCAAGAACATCTACCACTCTGTTGAAAGAGTTGATTATCCCACATGGACTATGTATCTTCGGGTCATGGATCCCAAAGGGGCAGAGACTTACAAGTGGAGCATCTTCGACATCACCAAAAGTCTGGCCTCACAAGAACTTCCATGATATCGAACAAGCAGACTTCTCGCCTTCAACGCTCATTTCTGGCATCGCTCCTTCAGCTGATATCATGCTGCATGCGAAAACATTCAGTTATCCTGATGCTGCACACTATCGTGTTGGACCAAACTACCAGCAACTTCTATGCAATCGACCTCTGGACGCCTACTCATGACATCAAGGGGAGGGCCGATGCGTCTCGACGGTAACTACGGTTCAGATCCCGATTATTATACGGCATATTTAACGTAATAGCTTGAGCCTGAAAAGGAATGCCAATGGATACAGTTCGCTCGTCTTTCCGCAAGGTCAAAAGTGGCTCTACCGACGTCGTACACAGCGAATGGTTCGGCAGAGTCCAGACCTACTCCTCCTCCGTTGAAGAAGAAGACTGGGAACAGCCGCGTAATTTGTGGAAGAACTTCAAGGATAATGGGTATGATAAAGTCTTTCTGAACAACCTGTCTAGTCACATCAACAAGGCACTCCCTGAAGTTCAGGAGGCAAAGGTTCGCCACTTGCGAGGTGTATTACAAGTTGGTGGAACTGATCTAAAGGTGTGACAGGTACGTGGGCAGATGTTGATGGAGAGATATCGAAGAGGCTGGAGGAAAAGTTGAAGGAGTTGGCTGGGGATTTTGACCATTCCAAGGCACCACCTAGTCAGGTTGTGCTGGCATCGAGGCGCAAGTGATGCGTTCTGAGAAAGAAACGTTGTCAAACTAATAAAAGAATGCCTTGTTGAGGCTATGGCATCGCGTTGTTCCAACATGCAGTCCTCTCTCACGGAAGCGTAGCTGTTGCTCTTATCTCAGGTCACACGAAGTGTTGTGGAACGCCATGTTCTCCGGAGCCGGGCGTATTTCATAGAGGGAACAAACCGTACTGGGGCTGGATGCCTTGCCAACCGTTCTGTGTAACCAATGAACCCTAAGAATAGATGCAATAGCGTGTGCCGAAGATGGTTCCACGCCCAGTTAGCAGCCTGTTCCTGCTATGTTCCATGAACTGCCACGATCACATTCCGTCGCTCTCGTATTCACCTGCAGGTCAGAGTACGAAGGTCCGAAGCTGAGCCAAATGCTGAGTCGGGTATACAGCCCGTACGTATCAGCCTGACCTGGCATCCTGAAAGCCACGACCCGCAGCCACAAGTTTACCCAAATGTGAGTGATTTAAAATTTCTTCTGGTCTTGATCCTACCTACGCAGCAGCCCATGGTCCATGTAGATCTTTCCTCTCCAGCTCTCCCACCAGGTTGAGTCCCGTTCAAGATGGAGGATGATGTCTCTCGTCCACTGGAATCCGACCAGAGAAAAGACGTCAGATCAGTATCAACCTGGTCTCCGTCCGAAGCTAGCTCCATCCAGCATTCTCCATTATTCCACTCTCCATCTCCTCCAGCCTGGCAGGCCACAACCACCAGCAAGACTAGCCTTCTGAGTGCCAATCAAGAACCCAATGAATCAACCACATCTACCGACTCACACTGCTCCTCAACTTGGTCAAATATTCTCAGGAGCAGATGGCTCATGGTCGCATGCCTCGCCTTCGGTATCGCGGCGGCTGTTGGCCACGACACTCTCAACAAGCAGCTTTCTGGTAAAGAGGCAAAGAATCAAATCTGGTGGCTTCGGCTCGGGCAGTCTCTTGCCTTTGTATCAAAAGCAAACTCTGCTATTGCAGTCTCTCTAGCTTACCAACAGATCGCTTGGACGTCCGTCGCTCATCGGAACTTCTCCGTGCATGCAGTTGACTCGCTCTTTGGTGCGGCACACAATGCCATCGAACTTCTCAACGCCGAGGCATGGAAAAAGTCATGGTTTGTAATGCTTCTCGCTCTTTACATGTGGATATCCCCACTGGTGGTGATCTTCACCTCAGCGACTCTGAACGTGGACAACCAGGTGGATAGGACATGCCATAATGTCCGGACCCTCAACTTCAACCACGAGGCGAAAAAGAAGTGGACTCACAGGAGAAAGGCAGAGGGCGATGAGATACTACAAGGTGGCAGAGTGTCATGGTACAACGATACCTTACCAGATGAGGATGGCCCTGATGTCTTTGACTTTTGGATTAGCCCAAGTGCTTACCTTGAAGAAATTGCATCCAGAGTCCTGACAGGGGGCCAGGCACTGCAGCGAGACGAAGTCGCTGATGAGATCTGCGGGGAAGGATATGATTGCTCAACGGTTATCTACTTTACTGGCCCAGGATATAAGTGTGAGCAACTTGGCAACGGCACCAACTCGACGGTTAAGCAGTTCAACGGCAGGGATGCCCCGTTCAACATGAGCAGGATGATTCCTGAAGGTTGGAATACTTACAACTGTGTTGCCGACGAGGGAGACTACGCAGAGCACCAGATTGACCATGAGAAATACTTCAATCGACCATTGCAGACACTTCCGTTCCCCGAGAATCTTGGTACTTTCAGAACGGAGCCAATCATATGGCTAGGCTATGTTACTGTCGACGACGTACTGGTCAGGCACGCTGAAAACAGTAGCGAAAAAGGATGGGACACAGACTTCACCCCCATTATTTCGGCTTGCGAGCACTGGCAGGTCGATTACACGGTCAACCTTACATACACGCGGGGCTTCCAGTCGTACAACGTTACGAATCGGGAGTATCGGCGCAAGGTCATCAATACGACATACGTGGACGACTCAGCTGACGACGGGACGTTGGACAAGACTGTCGCGGAACCACAAGAGAACTACGTGTATCCCAAAGATTGGAGAAATTATCAACGCATTGCAGCGTTTCACTCGCTTGGGCTAAAGTTACGACAATTACTGCATGGAGGCTTGTCGCTTCCCGATAAAGGGAAGAGTACCGAGATCATGACGTCGAAGTTGGTTGGACGGCATGAGTTTCTGCCTGTCCCTAATTTTGAGAACCAGATACAGAGGTTGTATGAGAATTTGCTCATTTCGCTGCTGTCGGACACGCAGTTGCTTATGGTGTCATGGGCAGCAAATCCGGACCAACCGTCTGGAACTCGACCTATGAAGAACGGGACAGAGTACCCCTGCATCAGAAGAACAACGGCGGGATTTTTCTTCTATCGGAGAAAGATTCTTGTTAGTGTATATGCTGTTTCGTTTGTCATTGTAGCTGTGGGCGTGGCGTGCGGTATGCAGGCTATGAGGCAAGATGGAGTTGAGGAGTTACGGGAGGTTACTTTCTCGTCAATTGCAGTTGCGTCGAAGAGCGTGAACTTGAAAGGTCGTAGAAGAGATCATGAGATCAGAGCTTGGCTAGTTGAGGACGAGCATGAGGGTAGAGTGTACGAGTTCAGGAATGAGGAAGCCATGGAACGTAAGAGCGGTGCTGGCGCCAGGGAGGGTGTCTGATATTGGGTACTTCCGCCAGCCACATGCAACAAAGAACATTGCTTGAAATCGGGATTTAATAATGTGCGGACAAAGGATGGACCTGTAGACTGAAGTGAATGTGGCAGTTGATGGGGATGAAACATGGTAAATATGTACAGCGAGTCTAATCTCTCAATAACTTATTTGCCCTATGCTTAATCTCCTTACTAAACCGAAAGTTTATCGGACTCTCACTCCCAACAAACACAAACCCATCATACAGCGCACATCCAACCACGGACCCTATCAACGTCGCTGCCCAAGGCCCGTAGAACCACCATCCGCTATGAAACACATTCGACCCGCGGTATCCAACCGCATACGCAACGACTCTCGGCCCAAAATCAGAGGCAGGGTTCAGCGCAGATCCAATATTGTAACCGAGAGTGAACTTGAGGGTAGTCACCAGAAAGCCGAGTACTAGAGCATGCATGCCAGCACCGGGTGGATTGTTCTGATCATCACCTAGTGCGAAGACGGCGATCATCATGATGGCGCTGCCGACGACTTGGTTGAAGAACGCTGATTGGAGGGATACCCATTCTCGTGGTGTTGAGAAGAATGTTTTTGACATGCCGTCCATTTCGGGATCAACGTAGTGGATTGAGTCGGCGTAGATGCCGTACGCGAGTGCTCCAGCGACGATGCTGGCGATGAATTGGGCAAGGATGTAGATAAAACACTGCCTCCATGGAAAACCACGGAATAGTGATAGAGAAATGGAAATGGCTGGGTTCATGTGCGCGCCTGACACGCCACCGCCGAGATAAATGCCAAACATCCATGCGAAACCCCATGCCCAACAAGAAGTCTCGTAAGTTCCATAAGATTGTGACTGCTTTGCCGAGAGATTCACAGACAGAGTAGCAGTGAGGCCTAGAAAGATGGCAACAGAAGTAGCAAGGAATTCAGCGAGTGGCTCAGGGTGCTTCGCTCGTATCCTAGCCCACCAGTTCCTCATCTCATTCGCATCCGTCTCGCCAGCTTCAACCTCCGGCTTCTCCTGCTGACCCAAAGGTTCACTGTCAATTTTGTAATCTGGCTGATTGTTGCTCTGTTGATGGGAAGTAACTCTCGATGCAGGGTCACGATGTGGAGGTGTTGCTGCGGGCGTGGCTTCACCAGGGATGTAGTCAAATACCGGCTGCCCTGCATCGTTGCGCTTTTCGTTGTGCGCGACTCCAGCTGCTGTTGTTCGACTCTGCTGGTTTTGCATGTCTCGTGATGCGATACTGGTTTGAGTATGCATTCGGTATGGTTGACCTGAATTGGTACGCGAGGCATAGCCTGCGGGTGTATCTTCAGAGTCCTCTTTGACGATGGCCATTTCCTCATCAACCTTTCCATCTGGTCTGATCGGCTTCACCACATTGCGGCGAACACGGTGGGGAAGAGGTTTTCCAAGACTGAAGATAGGCTTCTTGCCTGCCTCGCCGAACCAAGGGTTCTCCTCATAGTAGCCCTCTTCAGCAGGGGCATATGTATGATATTGTGATGCATGTTGTTGTACTGTAGGGCGCGTTGTACTATGCCCGCTGGACATTCTTGTAAAGCGTCTTGAGCTGATTGGTCGCTTACTCATTCGGGACATGAAACTGGATGGCAATCCATGAAGTCCATGCCGTCTTGAGTGTGTCGACTTTGCACGATCAGGTTGTCCCGTTTCCCGGTCCGAGATGGTACTGGGGATTCTGCTCGCGACGTTCCCAAGATGCACCTGTCCCGGCGTTGAGGGCGTCGCAGGTTTCGAGAAATAATCATGATTCTGTTCTTGGTACCCAGTCATGGTAAGCGCTCAAACTCGGTAGGTTCTTGCACATTTCCACTGTGAAATCTGGATTTCGAGCTTTTATATGATCTAGGTACAAGTGAAGCAACTGTTATAATAATGACGTTTGTCCTCCACTCTAACGTCAACCGGAGGTTTCTCTCCAAGTGTGGACTCTTGAGCCGCACGGTTTCGCCGCTAAAATCTTTTAATTGCGGGCCTGTCAACCGCTTAAATTGGGTCGCGATCTCGAGATCGAGCATGTTGCCCCTTTGAGGGTTTGATGTTCCTGGATATTTCTGTTCTGGGAACCATGTTTGGCCGAATGAGGTGCTCAATGCTACGTATCCATGACTCTTCCTTGGAGGCAAGGATGAAAATTTGGATTGTTCTTGGTCGGAATCTCTGAGATACGGGTATCTGTGGATCGTTTTATTGCCTTGTTGCGTGTTTGTGTTGGGTTTTCTCGAATATTCTTGTTTTGTATCCTTGGCTTCTCACCGTATGCTACATCTATTCTTGGCATTATGCATCATAATAAGTAGCCACAGGCTTTTGTTTGAGAAGATATCGTGGTCTCCAGTCTTGGAAACTTCGATATTTACAAGCCAGTCCACCACAATTCTCACTCAAAGACAGCTGCCTTACTGCGCCAGATTAATATCGAAGCATCTTGTGCCGTATAATTTAGGAACTTAGTGATGGAGATATGAGGAGCCTTGAAGACCGGGGAGATACTCCTTCTGCGAAGAGAATCCTGGAGGGAAGATGGTTCAAAGGGATGTAGTCTTGCCTTTCACGCAAACTCGGCACTGTATCAGTTTGAATATTTGTCGCCGCAACTATCGGCCATTTCTTCAGTTAGATCCCGTTTATTGATTCCTTAAACTGCTGTGATTCTTTTTTGTGATTGAGCTTTGAAAGTAAAGAATATCTACAATTACTTATGTCGTTCTTGTCTTGAACCTCATTTCCGACATAACAAGTCTAAGCTAGAAGTAATCCTCCCAGTTTGAAAGATGCAAGAGCTAAAGCAATAACGGTAGAATTAATTTCTCTATGCCTAGTTAAGATTCCAGCTATAAGTCTTGACCGCAAGAAAGGGGGGCGGCCTAGCATTGTTCTCTGTTCTTGGTGCCTCCTAACAGTAACAGTGTTCTCAAAGAATAATAAAGAAAGTGTAGCAAGGAGTGTCTGTTCGTCACAAACCATAATCTCATAATCAGCTATGAGAAATTTCTCTCCGGTACCCCATATGAACAGTCGAGAGTGTCTAAATCAAGCCTTTATAACTCGGCGATGGATGTTCATCCATGGGTTGTAACATGGTTAGTCAAGCCCACTGCCTGACTAAATCTAAACTATTTATTAACGCAGTATATTCTCGCCATTACTCCAGTACTTAATATCCTTATGCTCTCAATTATTACTATGATTAATTTCGCATTGCTAATACAGGATGGCAATTATGCTAAATTATACCAGGGCTTCTAAATGCTACAGATTATATACCAGATTTAGAACACTAAGTTTATCTCGTAGGGATACTTTATAAAAGAAAAAAAGAAAACAGTAAAAAGAGGGACATTTTGCGAAAGAGCAAAAGGAAAGGTCTCGGAGGGAGTCGAACCCTCGCTGGCGGAATCAGAATCCGCAGTCATAACCGTTAGACCACGAAACCTGTGTTCTAATTGGTGCAAGTTTCAGGCGCAAACCCAATTTCTCAGCGCTCCCGCAACCCGACAGGGCACGGCTTTACTGATCTGCATGCACTGCAACCATCTCGTTTCTGTCGTTTTGTGGTGCGTGACACGCCGGCACGCACGCTTACCATAGGGGATGTTTTTCCTGAGAATTGGGTATCTTCTTTTTTCTCCAGTGCGAAAGGTCAAGGCTACATCCCTGCCGTGCAGAATATTAGAGGTGCAAGCTTTATTTTGACGCATTGGTTCTGTCACCTACCTCACAGGGGGGAGTTGGGTTGGAGATGCGCGACCGCGCTGGTAATCTGTTCCGCTCTAGCATATAACCTGGCACTCCAGCATTACTGTCACATACGACCATAGGTAGTGGAAAATACGGGATCCCGTCTGCTCTCCCATAGTCAAGCCACTAACCGGCGGATTAGTAGTTGGGTCGGTGACGACCAGCGAATCCCCGCTGTTGTATGTAAGTTTTTTTTTTGCATATAATTACGTATTTGTTTTAGTTACTGCTCTGGGGAAGTGGCGGTTGGAAATGAGGTGAGGCGTTGTTTTGGTGTTGACTGTTGAGGTTGTGAGACTTGACAGTAATCCGAGGTCTGATAGGATGCTGCTATTGTGTATTCAATTGACATATATTCCGAAAACTTATAATAACTTCGTTGATGAACTGTGATTTTTACATACACTAAGCGTAGCGGTCTATATGCTCTGAGTTCTGTCCGCTGATCAAGCTCTTAGCCACAAGTCTCAACTGGTCTATGTGCTCTTGTGCAGCAGTATTGTAGATACTGAGGCACTTGGAGTAGTTTGAAAATACAAAGCCTTAGACTCCCAAACCCATAAGTGAGTCCAAGTTGCACTGCTGAAAGTTCTCCTCGCTAGTAACAACCTAGCATGCTTCCAGATGGTCTCCGTCCACTCACTCAGGATCATCATCCAATAGCTCCTTCACCCTTCCCAACGCCTCCCTCTGAACATCCTCAACCGGCTGATCAACGCTAACAATCAAAACATCCTTCTCATCCTCCGTCGGCCTCTCCAAAGCCTCAAACTGACTATGCACAAGCGCAGGTCCCGCAAAATGCCCCTTCCTTGCAGCAGCACGCTTCGTGAGCACTCCCTCCGGCGCATCAAGATGTAAGAAGTGAACGCGCAGATCACCAGCTTTGTCAGAACCTTCACGCAGCATGTCGCGGTATTGGCGCTTAAGTGCTGAGCAGGTAACGACGAGGTGTTCTGTTCCTGGGCCGATGGGATGGTGCGTGGCGTGTTCATGCAGAGCTTGCAGCCAACCGTAGCGGTCCTCGTCGGTGAGGGGTTGGCCGTGGCTCATTTTCTCGATGTTGGTTTTTGGATGGAACTGTGAGACTGTTAGTAAGTTGTAGAGAAGATGGGAGGGCACAGACATCATCGCCTTCGACGAATTTGAGATTGAGCTTCTCTGCTATAAATTTGGCGACGGATGTTTTGCCGGATGCTGTCGGGCCTGAGACGAAGAGGATCCATCGATGGTCCTTTGGTACAGGCTTTGCTTCTGGTTTCTTGAGATCACTCATTTTGTAGATTTCTGGAGGTTGGGGGGTATTTGAGCGTCAAGCTAGAAGTTGCTGTTGCGTTGTCACATTGTTCGAGACGCTAGAGACAGTGAGTGATAACTTGTCAGTGACAAGTTTAGCGTTGAACTGACTTGACGTCATAGTGATCCCCGATTTTGCTAAAGACCGTTGATTCACTACGCGTGCCATCCATTTTTCTCGCGTTTCGATCAGTTTCTATACTAATTCCTTCACGGCATGTAAACCGCCAACATGATGACTTCAGTCCACAATCGTATTCACAATGCAGGCGTAGGGTAGGACAACCATTCTGAAACATCACTTGGCCCCCTCGTTGATCGACATTGTCATCGCGGACCATCAATGGACCCGAATCACACAGTTCCAATCTCCATAATTCTCTGTCCCTTTTCCCATTTTTTGGTACGGGGTCCGAGATACCCGATAACACCATCAGTCAACGACCCTCAATAAACATCACCATGCACCAGGACACCAAGTTCACAATGTGCATCTCACCAGCCTTGCAGCTGGAACAAGCTGGGCAACGCGACAATATCGCGAAACATCCACTGCATTCCTTCTATACTCCTTCTCAGCGAAGGCCGAAATGCTCCGGCCGCGCTTGCGTAGCTAGCTGGTGAAGCAACCAGTCTGACATGCCTCTGCAATGGGAAATAACCACTGATAGCACTGTTTCAGGCCAGGTTCTAGACGATTGATAACAACCGCCCATATCCTTGTCCTTGATGGGGGAAAAAAGGAGCGTCGAGCATTTCTGGGTCACGGACGTAGGTGGGGAAGAGAAATCGGCCCATTTTGTTAGCATATCTATCAATATGGACGTAAAAACTACCAACAAGAGTCTAGATCCTGGCATTCATTTATCTGATTACCAATGCTTCGAGGCATTTATTGTTCTAGATGCTAATAACAAGTGTTGGCCTTTGCGCTGTATACGAATGGGTAATTGCCTTTTTAAGAACGGCCAAGAGCTGGATCAATCAGCCTTACAGTCTGGACATGCAATTGGATGGGTAATTTGCTGCTACAACACGGCGTTTATCTCCGTTAACCCGTTCTGATCCTTCGTGTTGCTCGGAGTTCAAAGCTGAGCATTCCAAGAGAAATGAGCTCTGCCGATCCTTCGCCAAGCAGAACTCAGAGCCATGTGAACAACAACAAAGCAGAAACAGTCACTGCTGATCAATTCCACATGTCTTCTCTAGGGTAGCGTCACGTCCGACATCGTCATTGAATGGCGCCCTTGCATATGGCGCGCCCTGCCACGATGGCGGGCATTTCCCGAACCAATAGCAAAAGCAAAGTTGTTCTAGAAGACCAGCTAGCGCCGCTTGAGAAAATTTCTGGAAGGTGGTAGGAAGAAAAAAACTCGACGTGTGTGGCTGCGGACCCGAGGTTGCAGGCTCGGTAAGCCCGACATGATGCGAGCGACGGAGAGTACGGGACATTATTTTCTCAGGGAGGGAGCAGACTTTTCTGTGTTGGGTAGGTCGTTTGCTCGGTCTGGTGAGGCAATAAACCTGGGTTTAAGGGGCGATCATTTTAGTTTACTTCTAATACAAGCTTAACCTGTACGCGGTCTAGCCAGATTTTTTATCCTATTCCCAGTTCCACGATTCAAGCTTCATCAAGATCCAAGAGAGGTAGAGGACTCCGTAGTGATCTGAAGATCTTGGCCGTCGCGACGGTTCGCAATGGAGACTAACTCCATATTCCCCATGGGGCGCTGTTTATCACTGACAATCCCCAAGAAAACATGTGGTCAACGTTATTATGTATCAAGTGGTTTCTTTTACGTACAAACGCCGTTGGGTCTAGAAGTGCGTGCGTTGCGTTGAGGCATGACTCCACTGGTAGGGGGATGGGAAACATGTGGTGATGATGTGTGTTCATAGCTTTTATGGGTTTGCTCAAGGATGGCCAGATAAACATGAACTGAGCTTTACACGCTGAACAAGGAGGAGAGATAATGTTGTAATACTTGTTGGTAGTAGTGATACTGATTATCATGATGAGGATGATCCCCCTCCTGCGGCCGTAAGAACTGGACTCAGCGAACGAGTCTCGGGCCGACCGCAGCCTCAAGTGGAGACGGCGTCAAGTGCCGAAATCTGCCTGCACAGTCTCCCATGTCAAGCCGAGCCAAGCAGCAGCAGCAGCGGATATGGCGTCAAAGACTTGGAGTAACCTGAGCCTTCTCCGCACCGAGCACTTCACCCTCTCCCTCCAAAACTTGGGGAAAAGTCACCCAACACTGCCATCATACCACAACCACGTTTCTCTCCTCTGTCTGTTACGTACAAAAAACATCCTTTGCCACCCGGGGCCCCGAGATTTCATTTCACCCCAGGAACAAACAGTCCTTGTCTACGAGATTATGAAGGAAGCTTTTAGTTGGAGTCGTGAAAGTTGGAGCGAGAATAGCCGCGGACTGATTTGGAGAAGCGGAACCGCTAACCTGACTCTGTCTAGTGCGCCTTGACAAAAAGGGAAAAGTGTGGACAAACTCTGCAGAAAAATTTGACGAGGGACGGTATTTCTCGGCTGAAAAAGACGAAGAGTCAATGATTGACCCGTTCGAGATAAGCTACAAACTCGGCCCGCTCAGCACATTCTGCCCCCCATGGGGCCTCGTCCGTGAACAAAGAACTCACTCCCCTATCTCTTACGTTATCCACTGGGATCCATAAACGGAGATGCGAGTCAGTTCGGGGTAGAGCAGATCAAATGTTCCAACGAAACTCTTTTACGTAGTCGTGTGGGAACAGAAATACCTACCCCAGATGAGGATGGGGCTCATCTAGATATATAAGCGTGCCCCAGACTCTCCAGTCCTCGGGTTCCCCTTCTCTTTTGTCTATCCATCTTGTGTTCAACTCGTGAAAGGAAGGGAAGAACTGCAATCATGAGCCATTACGATTCGGAGAATCAGGTCCCTGAGCCTACTAAGCATCACGGTGAAGAAGCCGGCGTCACCAACGATGCTGTCTTTGGAACAATCACCGAAGATGGTCCCAACTACCGAAACGTACGTCACTTGGCACATACAACACCAGAAGACACAGCTAATGAGAGCAGGTTGGTTGGCTCGGAACTTCAGTTCTGATGATGAAGTCCCAAATCGGTCTCGGCGTCCTCTCAATCCCCGCCTCCTTCGACGCCCTCGGTCTCATCCCCGGCATCATCTGCATGCTGTGCATCGCCGTCATCACAACGTGGTCAGACTACATCGTCGGACGGTTCAAGCAGCGACATCCTGAGGTCTACGGCATCGATGACGCAGCTGGTCTTGTGTTTGGACGCTTTGGAAGGGAGTTTTACGGTATCTCGTACTCGCTTCTTACGATTTGCATTGCGGGATCTGCCATGCTTGGCATTTCAATCGCGTTGAACAGCTTGAGTATGCACGGTACTTGCACTGCTGTCTTTGTGGCTGTTGCGTGTATTGTCGCATTTGTTACCGCCTCGATTCGAACCCTTGATAAAGTCAGTTGGCTTGCTTGGGTTGGCCTCGTCACCCTGATCACATCCAGTAAGTCTCATTATCAACTCCAGAAAAAATATCTCTAACAAGTCACAGTCTTCGTCGTCACCGTCGCTGTCGGTGTTCAGGACCGCCCCGACCTTGCCCCCAAGGATGGTGTCTGGAAGTCAGACTACAAGCTCTTCAACACCCCTACCTTCGCTGAGGCCATGTCTGCCATCGCCGCTTTCATCTTCGCCTACTGCGGAACTCCCGTCTTCTTCCCTATCGCGGCTGAGATGCGAGAGCCCAAGCACTACAAGAAGGCTTTGATCCTTTGCCAGAGCGTCGTCACTGTTGTTTACATCGTTGTCGGCATTGTTGTCTACTACTACTGCGGTACCTACGTTGCTTCTCCTGCTCTCGGATCCGCTGGAAAGACCATCAAGAAGATCAGCTACGGTCTGGCTCTTCCTGGTCTGATTGTCTCTGCTACACTCTACACTCACGTAAGTTATTCCACCTCACTGTATAATGATGATTGATACTGATAACTCAAAGGTTCCCGCCAAATACGCTTTCGTTCGCCTCCTCCGAGGATCTAAGCACCTCACCGCTAACAGCTTCACCCACTGGGCTGTCTGGCTCAGCTGCACCTTTGGCATGGCCATCATTGCCTACGTTATCGCCTCCGGCATCCCTGTCTTCGGCGGTCTCGTCTCCCTCGTTGGCGCCCTTCTCGGAACACTGCAGTGCATGCAGCTCTTTGGCTGCCTCTGGCTCTACGACCACTGGGCTGAGGGCAAGGACAAGTCCCAGCGCACTACCAAGTGGACCATGATGGTCGGCTGGTGTATCTTTGTCATTGTTCTTGGTACCTTCCTTATGGTTGGTGGTACTTATGGTTCCATCAAGGGTATTATCGACTCATACAACGTGAGCGGCGGTTCTGCTGCTTGGTCTTGTGCCGATAACTCCAACTCTTCTTAAAGGGCACATGGAGGATAGATGTTTCGATGTAGTTATAGATGATTTATAGATGTTAAATGCAAGCGTTGATAGAGTTAAAATAATGGCCAGCCGCGTCTCGTGAACACATGAACAGTCCCCTTAAAGTCACGGAGACCAGGCACTACCCGTTTACGGATTGACCAGTCACAGCTTCTCCTTCAATGAACTCACTCTCCACTCCCCCCTCAAATCTCTCTCAATCCTCTCAAACACCCCTGGTCCTTGCTTCCCCAAGCCTGTCCCCACCGCCACGGCATAAGCTCCAACGCTCCTCATCCTTCGATAGCCGTCCCCGTCACGTACTCCACCGACCCCAATGATCTTTACATGACTCAGTTCCGGGACTTGGTCGAGCATCTTTCTCAACGTCGACACGTTACCTAGTGCAAGCGGATGAAGTGGTGGACCAGCCATGCCGCCAACACCAGTACCAGGCAATTGGGGTTCTAGCTTGTCGTTCTTAAGAATAAGGCATGACCCAAGAGTATTGGTGGCGGTGATGAAGCTGAGGGACGATGCAGTTGGAATCAAGGTCTCAATCAAGGTTGCGAACTGCCCGTGGTGGGTATAAGGCGGCGTCTTGATACCAACAGGCAAAGAAGGACTCTTTGGAAGCAGATCAAGATATTTCTTGAGAGCAGCGCCCCCATACGCAGGCGGTGGGGCGCCAGGGATGTTCGGACAACTCAAGTTGACCTCCATGGCCAGAGGGAACGGAAGGGCCTTCGACGCAGCCTCGATACGAGCATAGCTCTGTTGTATGTCCTCAGGTGAGCCAGTGACACTGACGATGAAAGTCTTTCGCAGTCCAGGAAAGCGACGAGCAATCTCTGATAAGAAGCCGAGATACCCATCGAGCGTGATGGGACTGTAGCCCAGGTTATTCAAGCTTGCCATCGCATCTTCTGTGTGGCCCTTGGGTGGAACCTGGTTGGAAGAAGTGCCCTGGTCTGGATTTACACTTGCAGGATTGAAGAAGAGGTATTGGTGCTGCTCATGTTGATGGCCGAAGCCATTGATAAGCGATGTGCGGGTCGTGATAGCGCCTGTTGAAGGGGATGAAGCGATTGCCAGAAGATCGTTGATGTCGGTGGCCCATGGGGTCGCCGAGTTTAGTAAAGGCGGGCTAATCGTAAATTCTGGTGGCGCCATGGTTGTAACTTTGAATGGGAAGCGGTTGAGGAACGAAGTTGAAGTCCAAGTCGAAGTCAATGGTGAGGGGCTGGTGTTGATAAGAAGCGCATTATGTAATCACGAGACAGACCTTTCTCAATATGGCACTTGGTGAGGTCGCAAACTCAGTTCGCCCATGTTTGCTGGACATTAAGTGTAAGTGACTCTTGTATTTGTATTTTTTACTAACATGTTCACAGCTCGTCGTTACTCTGAGCCTCCCAGGCTCGCTGCGCCTTGAATTGTTCCGGAAACCACTTCGGCGTCTTGCCCTCAGTCATCATATCAACCAGCGCCTCAGCACTCCTATAAGCCCACGCCATTCCGTGTCCATTCATACAAACAATAGCCCACAGCCCATCCTCAGCCGGGACCTCGCCAACTAGAGGAAACCCATCCGGTGTCTCACACACAATACCCGTCCAGTCCTGAATGACCTTTGTCGAGCCGCCCCAGTTCTCATACCCGTAGACCGTACGGGCTGCGCCATGAAGGACATAGGCGATTTGGTCGTTGATTGCAGTATCATCAGTGATGTAGCGTTCGCGCGTGGGAGACATTTGGGTTGAGCCGCCGATTACAACACTGCCTTCGTTTTTGGCACCTGGGGGCTGAGCCGCGATGTAGACGTTGCCGCTGTGGAGATCAGGAACGCTGTTGCTTCGTCGGAAGACTTTGTTTCCGGTCGTGTTGGCGGAGGGTGTTACGGCGGAAACTTGGTTGCGGACAGGCATGGTGAAGTTGGTGCTTGCGATGCCGGGGTGAAGAGCAGGCGTGAAGCCATTAGTAGCGAGGACGACTTGCTTGCTCTTGACGGTTCCTCGGCTCGTCTTGACTTCCCATCTCGCTCCAGCCTTGGTCTTCCTGCCGAGCTGGTTGAGGCTCAGCGCCATGGTGTTTGTCTGTAGATTGAGACCCTTCTCAAGACTGTACTCAAGCATTCCGCAAACGGTATGGTACGGGTTCTGAGTATGAGCTTTGAAGGTCACAGCACCAACGATCTCAGGCCATCCCCAGTAGTCGCGAGCATCCTGACCTTTCCAGATAGTCCTCTTGTTCTTGGGAACGTCATTGGGTCGGCGCTTCTCAAGGTCGTGCTGAAACTCAATTGACTCAACGGCTGTCTTGAATGAATCATCAGTCCAGTACAAACTGGCGGTCTCGACGTCTGTGAAATCGCTTGAAACGTTGTGTGAGCGGACAAAATCGCGCACGTCGTTGACACAATCCTGCTCCATGTTGGCGATTCGAAGCGCATCGTCTTCGCCATATGTTTCGACCCACGCCTTCACGCCATTGTAGTCGCCAGGCTTGCAATGACCTCCGTTACGGCCAGTCGCGCCTGAAGCTGCAGTTCGCGCTTCAATCATCAAAATCGATAGACTTGAGTCGCGGTCCAACAGCTTGTGTGCTGTAGCAGCACCTGAGATACCAGAGCCAATGATGACATAGTCGAAGGTCTTCTCTGTCGGCAGATCCTTCGTACTGCGGAGGTTGGCGATGCGGTGAGGAGGATCTTGCCAGTACGACTTTGTCCCGTTCGGTAGAGGCAATCCAGGAATCTTGAGAGGGGACTCATCAGGCGTGTCGCTTCGCGAGGAGTGAGGGTGCGCGACGGCGAGAGAATTGACACCTGAAGCCAGAAGAATGCTGGCTGTTGCCACCTGAGACAAAGAGGACCTCATGATCGATGATTGACTTGACAGCAGAGAGCCTTGGAGGACGAAAAAGGTGAAGAAGCCTTGCTGTCGATCTTTTATACCGAGTCAGGGTGACGAGAAGGATCCGGACCTCAATTGTAGAGCCGCACCGAGATTTGCTCAACAATCATGGAGAAACATGACCGCCCGATAAGCGTCGGTTCCGTATACTCAATCGGGAAGGATATGATCGAGGTTCCCCGAATTTGAGTGGGATCGGCGGTTGTCGTGCGGGGTTCATATCCTGGTTACTGCAACGTTAGTATTACGGCCACTACCTTATCCTCGGGGAGCAAGAAAACACCGGACCTTGATATAGGGTATTAAAATAAACTTAGAAAAGAGCCCCCTAAACTTAGACTAGATTTACCTAAATATTTTTATTCCTTAGGGTCAAGGTCGTGTATTTTCTTTCCTCCCCTAGCTTATTTCCCTCACAATGGTACGATTGGAAGATTGGGTTCATGGACTTCCCTTTTATTAAACTAAATATCAACGAACTCCAAACTCCCGAGTGGAAAGCATCCAGCGTCTGCCATGGGGTTACGCGAAAACACCAAAGCTGTCCCCAAACTAAGGAAACAACCAAAAGCCGAAACACTTAGAGACCCATAGCATCTGCAGCAGATGGATTCGCGACTCTGAGAGCAGACTTGACCTCTTCAATAGGGACGAACCATTTATCCTGCTCCGTAATCTCCCACCATCGTCGGTTGTCGCCACGCTCAATGATCAGTCGTCGCCAGATCTCGAGGGCCTCATCACGAAACTTCTTTCCAGGCGCACTTTGCAACTCAGGAATTTTGATGTCAGCCGTATACTTCATCCATTCAACTCGAGGGTCAAACCGGTCGTTGATAATGAATTGATGGCGTCGTGGACCAGACTCTTCAGTGAGCTTATCACATTCCGTTTTGTAAGAATCGGAAGCGAGGCATGACACAGCACTGAAGAGCTTGAATAAACCTTCATTCTCGCTATCCTCGCCATGGTGAAGGCGGCCAGTGAATGGAAGCATCTCTTGGATCTCGGTGACCGCCTCGGCGAGATTGTTCAGGGCCTCTCTTTCAATCGCATCGGTACAGTAGTCGTTCGACAGCAAATAAGCCTTGATTTTGTAGACTTCAGCAATACCCTCAGGGTAGTCAAATCCTTTGAGTCTCTCGCCATAACCAGTAAAAGGACCAAACTTTCGGCCGTAGAACTGGGTGTGAATACCGGCGACGATCCACTCCATGTTTGACACAGCACGATGCGTTCCTCGAGGCAGATCAGAGCCGAAACGTCTCCAGAGCTTGCTCCTAGCGGTCAGTGGTCCTTCGCTGTCTGGCCGGTACATGAGAAAGTTCTCAAGGAGAGAGTTGGGGCAGTAGGATTGCATTGCAAGCTCGACTGCGTTGTCGGGTCCCGTCTCTGGATGACCATGGGCCCCAAAGCGATCTTGATAAAGATCAATTACACCACCATTCTTGCACAGCATCCCAATCATGTGAGAGATGCCATCGCGGAACTCGTCAGCGAACAGTGCATCTGAGGTCCACTTGATCCATTCAACCAAATGGTCGATAGGAGGTCGTGGAGATGGATCTGAAGCTGAAGCCCCAACAGCATGGAGTGTTTGATGTAATAGCAACTTCAACATATTCAGGCCAGCTTTGGTATCTTCTTCAGATTTATATCGCCCCGCAAACTCGGCAATGGCTGACTCTTCCCCGCGGTTTGAGTCTCGAGTCTGCGTGGAAATCCACAGAGAAGAAGGCTGGAAACCAAACTTGAAGTACCCTTTAAGCGTGAAAGGGAACTGCCCCTTGCGAAGGACGCTTTTCAAGATCTCTGACTCGTCTCGAGGATCCGAAAGGAACAACGGACGAGTGCCGAGGACTTCGTTCATGATCTCTTCCATATCAGCTCCATCGAAAGAGGCCTTATTCAAAAACAAAATAAGAAGATGCTCTGGGAGGAAGAGAAGGGGAGACTTTCCATCTATCTCGAAAGAGTGCGACATTGTTCTTGATTTCGAAGTGGAAATGGTTCGGTAATTCTTGTCTTTGTTTGTGTGGGAATGGTGATAAGTTGATGGATGTTGGTAATTCGGATATATCTGGGAGAGCCGCAACGGCCTTATATAGGCTGAAAACGTGGAGGAGGATTTGCTGTCTAAAGAGCTCGCTTGATAACTTGATCGTGTTCCGAAATCTGTTCAGATGTGCGCCAGTCATAGTCAGTGGATTGGGCTGAACAAAGAGGCTGTCCAGGATTAGTGAGATATTCACGTGGTCAATTGCAGCGAACACTGAAACAGGCTCTGTCCCAAATTTGTACAAACAGGCAGCGCAGGCTCCAAGAGAGAGACTATGTTGGACGTCGCGCGACGTAAATCATGCTGTTGGTCTTCTTCTGGGGTTTAGTAGCAACACACGAGAATCTGGATCCAAGACTCACCTTAAACTTTCCAAGTTGATCGTACACTCATGATGTTGATCCCGGGTTCAACCCAGATTTTGATGAGAGAACGTGAGAGCCACCTGCCACTGGTAGCCATGGTTCTGAGACAATGATTGGCTTGGGCCCTTGTGAGACTCTCCCACCTCGAACATCTGACTTTGTAACTCGCCAGGAAGTAATCTGTTCAAGCTACTTGTCCCTGGACCTCATTGAGCGGCGGCCTGGTCGAGGATGTTGTGTTGTGTCGGCGTAGTTGTAGGGAACTCCACAGGGGTGATGCTGCAGACCAGAGCGGCGGTTGATGGATAGAACGTCGGAGTGTCAAATAGCTCACACCCGTCTGATGACGGGTTTGGAGTCAATGTATAGTGCGCGAAGTCGGAGACCGCTCCAAGAGGGCTATGTTGGTCATTAGGAGTGATTGCTGCAGGTCCCAGCGGTCGACAAGGCGACAAGGCAAGATGGTGGAGCTGGGACGGGGCCGCAAGGCAGTACCTAAAAAGTGCGGCGGACTCAACTTGCTTAAGGTACCGAGAGAAGGCAACCGCCCCCTAAAAGGCATGCCACTTGTTGGGCCCTTCCCATCCCAGATCATGCCCCCCCTTCCTCGTCGTTTTTACTTGCGTCATCGTCCTCCGCTTCTCCAGGCGCGTGCTACAACAACCTCACATTGTCTGCTTCATCTCATCCGCTCAAGCATCCTCAACAACCATCAAACATGACCAGCCATCCAAAAGCATTGTCCACTCCCTCACCGAGCCATCACCTGAGCGCCAAAAGCACAAGCTTATACACCCCTCACTCAGACATTCAGTTCTACTCCCGCGATCCCTTCATCTGTCCTTCCAGTCAAGATACAGCAGACTTGTCGCCATCAACATTGTTGTCTGCCACCGCGCCCCTTCAAAGTCAGCCTCATCGAAGCACGGCCACTCTTGTGAAGTTAGATCGAGATCCAAGTCCCTTGTTGGACCGCCCATTCGAAGGCCAACAGCCCGAATCTACTGCGTTACGAACAGCAAGACGACCAAAGCTTAGTGAAAGGGCGAAAAGCGGCCAGGTCCAGCGAGCTTCGGCGGAGATGAACAACTAAAGACTCCATCAGACCCAGAAACACAGGCCGGTGAGATACTTTCAACCGTACCTACAAGATACTCAGAGCGTGGTACACTTCAACCAATCGATCAAGCAAACTTGGTGCGTACAATCAATAGGTTAACACCAATTGACAGAGAAATTTACGCCCCGGCGCCTGAGGCTTACAAAAATACGCACTTTCAGAAGATTACACAAGGCGCTCAATTTCTCACGATTCTCTTCGGCGATGCTTGGAATTGAGACAACTCCAGAACTACACTCAATGTCCAAGCTGTATTATAATGGCTTTCCACCCCCTTCCTGAAAGACCGCCGAGCCAAGACTCAGGGCCACTCCTTTGATGCCGATTGTCAAAGACCTCGATCGTCAAAGAGCTTTTTCAGAGTATACAAGTCACGGCCTGTTCGACCCAAGGGTGCAATTGAGCCACGTTTTGTGACAGGGAGGTATAGCAATCGTCCAGCTTTCTTCAGCCTTTGGCGAAGTCTGCTGAGTCGGGGCCAGTCCTGCTCATGGGTGCGGCTGAGCCTGGGAGAGGTTGGGAACGCTATTGAACACGGTTGAATGAGAAGAAGAATACCGCATGTCAAACTTCGACTGAGCGTCGGGCCAGTGTTGTTGAGTCAATATCCAGCTTCGACTGAGCATTTTGACCAGTGTTGCTGAGTTCTTAGGGGATGACCACACTTCGCTCGATGAAGGAATGGCGACGAGGCCTGGCTCACATAACCTCTACGTGGTTTTGCCCGGAGACCTGATTCGATGGACTTCAGGTAACATGGGAGACGCAATCTAAATTGTGAGGGGGCTATGACTGATGCTACTACAAATTGATCGGTGTTACAAAATTGTCACTATTTGCTAAGTGCCCTTTTAGTCGCAACCCCTGGCTCCGAGAATCTTTCCTCTGACAAAACGATCCAGTCTCGACCGAACCGCTCCGATGCAACTCCGACTCCCCAACCATACCACGACAAGAATAAGGCGTCAGGATCAATGAGAAGGATGGATGGAAGTCGCTTTGGCCGCCGATTGGTAACTTTCGATCGCGGGAGGTTGTGTTTGGGTAGCGCTGGACCTGCTGAGCTAAACTTTGTGCACATCCCCTTCCATACACCGCAGGTATTGACCTCCTATAGTACAGGATTTGGTGACAGGAGTCATGCGGCTCTAGAAAGCGTTGGAGACACGTAGAAATGGAACACCGCATGGATGCGGAAGACACAGAGGAGAGGACACCGGAAGAAACAAACAAGGACAGGAACAATTGCGACTTGGAAGTTTGGCGACCTAGTGCAGCTAGATCTCTGAGAACAGGAAGGACTCTTCGACCTTATGCAATGGATTTGAGATGAGGATCGGATACTCTCTGGCTGTCCTGAAGTTGATCTGGTAGTCACGGCTGCGATCATTCAGAGGTGCGATGGGCCACAAGATCCCAAATCACTGTGAATCGAAATGTATACCGTAGCAATATGCTGTTTCGGAGTTAAAACCTCTTGCAACTCCTCTGCGTCAGGTACCCAGGAGCAGGGCCACACTGCATCTTCTTCGCACGGCCAGTACGCACTGTGTTCCCGTTTTCGCCAGCAGGCGCCAAAACCTAGGTCCATCCTGAGCCAACTTTGCAAGTGTGAGTGTTCCTTGCAACTCGTCTCGGCTTCTTACGGGCCTTCAGGAAGCCTCCATTTATCAATTATGCGGACTTATTCAGCTCATGGCGTGAGTCTCGAAGACATGGAGATTGAGATCAGTAGAAACTCGATGGTATAACTTGATCTTGGTGGACGCCGATGTATTGCATACCAGGGTTGGGCGGTGTGAATGGAAATCTAGCAGCGTGGCAAGTTCGAATACACAGCTCGACAAGCAGCATGGTAAAGGGGTGAAAAGTAGACACCTGTGAGGTAAATCCCCATCAAGACCTCGGATTGAGCACGATCAGGGGGATTGAACTCGGTCTAGGGGCAACGTGAAAACAAGGCTCATCAAGGTTCCTTTTGATTCGAACATTTACCCGGCTCCGGTAACAGGACGATCAGCCAATAGAGTCTGGTATGGCGTGCCCCTGGTAGAAACCGTTGATAACAGTTTGGCCTTGGGACCTTATGTCGCATCATAAAACGGTTCTCCCAGGTTGAATGTGAAGCATCGCCAAGGACTTCGTCATAACACTGGCTAGTCCATAATACGCCTCCCCACTCTATTCTTAGGCTTTTGACTGCAGCAGCTATGGTCACGGTGAATCAGTGGTTCCATGAGATGATTAGTTGAGACGTTTGCGAACGTGCATCTTGTGTTACTGCCTGTCACTCCCGTTGCCACTGGCACTGGCATTGGTATTGCCACTGTGAGTTGGACTGATCGATTCACTAGCGAACCTAAGCCCCATGTTTTTGTCTACAAAGGCCAGGTTTCGCTTCCAACTGTTTTCCCTTCTTCATCCCTCAAGCCTTCTGTAAGAACATTTAATCTTGCTTTTCAAGTTCTATCCAGAGAAGTATACAACCGCTCTAGGTATGCTACTCTACCGTCATTAAATAACATGTCTAACGCATTGTAGTGACCATGGCGGAGTCCTCACTCGGTACTTTTCTCACCCAAGATCTTCAGAGCACCCCAACTGCTAAAGAAACTTTCTCAACCTTTAAACCTTTCCCACGCCTACCCACGGAGTTACGACTCGAGATTTGGAAGTCAGCCTGCCTGCCTTGCTCGTCGAGAATCGAGGGGGACCTTCACTACGTCACGGTGGACGTCGTAGACACTCAAGGCTTCAGGAGAGAAGACTACAAGCATCCTGTAACTGATGACCCAAACCTCGAGGACCACGACTACGACTATGAAGGCGCTGGATATGTCACTATGAGAGCCCTGGAGAGCCCAGAGGGTGAACCCGCCAATTCACTATCTCCTGTCAAGCCCGTCAACAAGTCAGCCTATCTCTGGGACGCAGGTCTTTGGCTGGCCTGCAAAGAATCCCGTGAAGTGGTATCAAAGCATCTAAATTTGAAGGAATGGCTTGCGTGTCGACAACAGCCCCTCCCAAGAGGCGAGTCCGCATGTTACGATAAATCTTTCCCCTCGGCTATTGTTCCTCAGAACAAGAGCGAGAAACGGTGCCCGTTAGTGAAGCCGGATAGTGATATGTTCTGCATTGACACCTCCAATCTCGAATCAGTCCCTGCGTGTTCTCTCGACATGATGCTGTTGGCCCCTTTCTTTGGCACCAAGAAGTTCACAGTTATTGGATGTTGGAACATTGCTTTCAAGTTCGACCGCAGTTGGAACGACAGCTTTCCTTCTAGCTGGTCCGATTTGATGAAACGAGAAGACTCTATGCGAAGCCGGCTAGCGACGTCCCTCTATTACCAGGAGATGGCGGTTTCCGCCACACCATCCCTTTGGCTAATCGACGATGACGTTCACTGGATTGCACGACATCGCCAGAGCTGTCCCACTGTGTGGCGCGACCTTGAACACGAATATGTCGAGATCGACTGGGATGAAACTCGCAGCAACATGGTTGATGGAGCTCAGGGTGCCGTAACCGATTTCTTGGTTGCCCTTGAACAACTTGCTAACAATGACCCTTTTTTCAACGGCTTGGCCTTTCTATCAGTCAGACTTCTTGTTCGAAGAGAGAATCAGCTGCCGTGGTTTATTGACGACGGCGTTCAGAGTAGCGATGAAGATGGAGAGGATAGTGACGACGGAAGTGACGACGGAAGTGACGACGGAAGTGACGATGGAAGTGAGGACGAAAGCGATGATGAGAATGACTGGGGCGACACCAGTGGGGAAGAAGAAGAGTAAATTGAGGTTGCTAAGCACTAGGAACGTGGATATTAGAGACTGTCAATATTTGGGTCTCATTCCAGTGAGCAACGGGAACAGCGTATTTGGTCGGAAAGCTAAAGGGGGTATTCTGTACTCTATGGTACTAGTGCACCAGATGTGATGAGATAGAGCAGGTACCCAAGAGCAGAGTAATAATTCTTTGGCTTTGAAATCCTACGCAATGGGGTGTCGGACTCTTCTTTGCTAGTCGTGCCATGTAACATCAACGGATGATATGGTTCTAGCACTAACATTTTGTGAGCATTTTACCAGAAGCAGAGACAATATTAAATATTGATATCAGCTTCAGTCGTCGAAGTTAATCAAGAACCTAAAAGAGGCAACCTCGAAAGAAGAAGGTTCGTTTCATAGATACCCAATTTTCAAGATGGTTAGGGGCCCTCATTTCTAAACTGCTCAGTATCAAGCACGCCTTGCTTCCTCCAAACTTTTCAGAACCCCAAGTCAGAATCATCATCATCCTCCTCATCCTCATGAGGTCCTCGTCCTGTACAAAGATCAATTTGCATATCCCGATGAGCAAGGAAGTCGACATTCCTTAATATGTGAGACTCTAGGTTAAAAGTCCTGGCCACGCCAAGATTATCGAGACTATTTGTAAACGATCTGACGCTTTCAAAGACTCCATCGAAATCATGGGTCCTACGACAGTGGCGGCATGAAAAGTACTCGGAGACCGAGACATATTCTGTATCGCAATCATGGAATGTTTTTAGGGGATGATCAGGGTCAATTGTCCATTGACCATTCTTCACTATGATCCAAATCTTAGGCGTAGTTGAATTATTGAGATATCTGTTGTAAAGGAAACGTGAGAGACATCCACGGGCCGAGGTCTCTGACATGAGATCAAGGTAGCGTTTCGGGAGGTCTTTGTTCCAAGATTTATCAATCTCAAATGCAATGTTTTGGATATTCGTGGACCATAATTGTTATGGGGTGAAATCTGGAACCTTTATTTGCCAGATTCCTGTATGGTTGTCGGGTGTATTCCAGGTCTTTGACTTGATGCAAAAGATATCTTTAGCCGGGCAAACAGGAGCATGCCAAACTCCTCCAATCTCGCGGACAGGGAGCCTTGCAGGCGGAAGAGATATATCTCCATAGCGACAGTGATTCCAGTATCGTGATACAACATACCGTGACTCTTTGCACGCTGTCAATAGCGCGTGAACCAAGCAGGCCGAGTGGTCATCTCCGTCAACAGCATCCGCCGTGGATTTGTGATAGGCCAAGATGGTAGTACCGTCAGCACTGGGATCCAAATCAATGTAATGTATTCCAATCCCACGGAGACCGTAGAGATCATAGGAAAGATATGCTGCATCCCATATTTGGATTCGAAGCTCAGCGGGCAGTTTGGGGAACGGATGAAAAGAGCAGGTCATGTTGGTAAGGTGTGCGCGATTTTGAGAGGGCGTAGTCTCGTCTGGCAAGACAATCTTTGACTCGATAAAAGATGAGTCTTGTGAGCTTGAGTGGATTCTGTAGAAGATTCTTTAAGAATGAGGAGTGAAACGACGCGAGGAAAGGAAGCCTCTTTATGGGTAATCGAAAACCTTGGACTTTAGTGAGATGTATGATTAGTGACTCAATGCCGAAAGCTCAAGCGATCTTCTACCTATGTATAGCGAATTATTTGAAGCTTTGAGTCTGTAGGCGAAATAAGTTTTACTGTATAACTTGATAACCTTCTTCACTGCGGATTACCTTCAGTTCTTGAAACTTTAAATACTGGATCTCCAGTCTCAATGTCAGAGGCAGCGCTCTGTCTTTCACCAATAGGACTTATTAGGAGTTTGATCTGCAGTATTACTCAACAGTCTGGCGGGCAAGCTCTCGCCTATCAACGACTGTTCGTTCTGGCCGACAGGGACGGTCATCAGTTCAATACTGGTCATTCAATTGAAAGCGGTCATGTCAAGCAGGTAGTCTGCTGGTTCTACCAAACCTTATGTTCAGTTACTCGGAGACCGAGAAGAGCCGTCGTTGATGGGGCAGTAAAACAACAATACTCCTGCGACTGACGATAAGGCGGAGTAATTCATTCCCGCTTGAAACCTGCTGCATCACGTTCCATCAATAATAGCATTCACGATCGCCCTCTATCTACCATCATTAAAGTCGTATTTATCCCTGTTTATCACATGCATCACCGTAGCATTGGTCAGGTAAGATCCCGCCTTACGTAGCATCTCCACCGATTGACTAAACTCAAAAACTGATTCCTCAGCATTCTCACAATCGGATATACAAAATCTGACATATTTCCGGCGCTGATCGCGATAATCTCCCATCTCGGATCTGGAATCTGCATTAATAATGGTAAAAATACTGTAGTGGAGATCTGACAGCGCTGGTTGCGGCGTTATTGGCTCGGAAGTACGGATCCTCGGATATACACAATCTTTCGGACTTGCTCGCCGCTTTTATATACCTTCTCGTCATCCCTTGATAACGATGTTCTAGACAGATCAAACTTTCAGCATTATCGATGATGGTGATTGAAATAGAAAAAGGTACGTTACTGCGCTGCTTGGGATTGGGATGGGGGGCTAATTTGTGCAGAGCAAGGCTTTATGCCTGATCCCGAGAGGGACGCGCCGTCCGATAACAACACGCTCACAGGACCCGACGAGGAAGCCATCACAAGAACAAAGTCCAGCGTCTCAATAGCGGAGACATTCTCACTCCCGCACGAGATCCTCTTCGTGGCCATCATCTGCATGGCGCAGTTCATGACACAGGCCGCCCTCGGAAACTGCCTCAACATCATCCACATCATCGGCGACTCTTTCAACCTCACTAATCCCGCGGAGCTAAGCTGGCTCATCGCCGGCTTCTCCCTCACCGTCGGAACCTTCATCCTCTTCTCCGGCCGTCTCGGCGACATCTTTGGCTACAAGCGCCTCTTCATCATTGGTTTCGTCTGGTTCGCTGTTTGGTCTATGGTCTGCGGGCTGGCGAACTACTCTAATCATGTTCTCTTCATCTTTGCGCGAGTGTTTCAGGGTATTGGGCCTGCGCTCGTGATGCCGAATGGTCTGGCTATCCTGGGCGCTTCTTACAAGCCTGGTGGTCGGAAGGCTGTGGCGTTTGCGCTCTTTGGCGCTTGCGCACCTGGTGGTTGTGTTTTTGGAGCTTTGTTCGCTGGACTCTTTGTTCATGGGGATCCTTCTTGGTGGCCTTGGACCTACTACTCTTTCGCGCTCGGACTGGCCTTCATTGCGCTCATGGCGTACTTTATCATCCCCGATCCTCCCCACAAGCTGTCGTCCGCCGATATGAGCTGGGCAGACATCCTTAGCCAGCTTGATCTTCTCGGCGCAATCACTGGTATCACTGCCCTCGTCCTATTCAACTTTGCCTGGAATCAAGCGCCCATCGACGGCTGGGACAAGCCATATGTCTTCGTCCTTCTCATTGTTGGAGTGCTCCTTGTTCCTGTCTTTTTCTACGTCGAATTGCGCGTGGCGTCGCATCCTGTCATCCCTTTCGATGCTCTGACTAGCGACGTCGCCTACATCCTGGGCTGCATTGTCTGCGGGTGGGCTACTTTTGGTATCTGGGTGTACTACACTTGGCAGTTCTTCCAGATGCTTCGTGGAGCATCGCCGCTTCTTACGAGTGCCTGGATGAGCCCGGTTGCTATCTCTGGAGCTTGCGCCGCACTGATCACTGCATGGCTTCTTCATGTGTCGCACCCTGCTTTCGTCATGCTCGTCGCCCTCACAGCATTCACGACTGGTACAATTTTAATGATGACTGCGCCTGTGGAGCAATCTTACTGGTATCAGTCTTTCTTTGGCCTTGTTATCATGACCTTCGGCATGGACATGTCGTTTCCCGCCGCGACTCTGATCCTGTCCAACTCTGTGAAGCGAGAGCACCAAGGCATTGCAGCCAGCTTGGTTAGTACGATCGTGAACTACAGTATCAGTCTGGGTCTCGGATTTGCTGCTACGGTGGAGGTGAACGTTACAAATGGTGGAGAGTCGAAGCACGAGCTGTTGATTGGTTATCGGTCTGCCTTTTACATGGCTGTTGGTTTCTCCGGGCTGGGACTCGGCATCAGCATTATCTACTTCCTAAAAACAAAGTGGTATCAGAGGAAGGGGAAGCAATGAAGAGGGAAGTAATTGAATGATAATATTATGGGCGCCAGGGAAATTGATAGATTATGACTTTATAGACACGGCGTACAGCCTCATGATAGAATTCATCTCACATCAAGAACAGTCAGTAGATGAGGCCCTTAGGGAGCGGGAAGACATCGCAGCTTGATATAGGGTCCCGCAAGCTCAGGCTAGATTTATCTAAATATTTTCATCACTCAGGGTCAAGGTCCTGACCTTTCCATTCTCCGTAGAAGGTGTTAGTCACGATGCCGCAGTGCTGACGTGGATACATCGTTCTGTTGTTCACGGGAATATGGCTGTTCACGCTGCGTCATGGGTCAGAAGTGCCATGAGCCCCTGTAACGGCAACGCGTTCTATGCCGTCCATCTCAACGACAAATATTCCCCCGAGCATGACATTAGCTTGTTCGAATAATATTTGCTGAGTAGTTCACCCGCTCCCGACTGCATGCGAGTTTGACTTCCCGCTTACCCTCCAGCCCGCCCAAACTTGCTAAATGGTGTCGTCATAGGGCTGATGGCCTCCCGAATGCGAAGTGGACCCTAACATGCGAGCCAATCACAAAATCCTCGATCGCCAGTCGTTGCTGGCTGTGGAATCAATCGGCGCTACTCCGTAGGACGAAATCCCCTGAACACGTCGTTTTGCGAGTGCGATAATCGAGTGCGTAATACAATCATTCCTCCGAGTGCTATTATCATTTTTCTCTCTATTGTCATTGCGTTGGTGACTAGATGCATCACCAATGTTCGCATTGCCAGCGCCATTGCGCAAAGGTAATGGGATACCCAGGCAATCCCTGAACCAACAGTGAAAATGGGCTGGTTTGTCGGGAACATTGGAGGAATGGCATAACTTATCAGTTGATAATCTAAATTTATGATCATTTAGAGGCGAAATAGCTTCTATGAACGAGTCAGTCTCGTTGTTATCTCATCTTATCGCCTTTCGATCTTGGTTGATCGCAAAGTCAAGCTTTCACAGAGACACACTAATCCCCTTTTGGCAACCGATTCGCATGGTTCCGAGTGCGAAGACACAGGCACTAGCGCCTGTTCAATAAGACTGCAGCCTCAAAACAATGCGAGATGCGAGATTGAGCAGTGGCACAATAATATATATATCTGTGTTCAGTCGCTTCAAGAGCATTTCCACCATCACTACATAAACACTCAATCAACTAGCATTCTTATACCCACAAGCACTCTTATCCTTCAGCGACACAAACCAACCCCTTACCTGCCCACCAATCCAAGAACCAAAACAACAAAAATATGCCTACCCAGCGCTTTAAAGCAATCATCGTCGGAGGCGGGCCAGTCGGCCTCACAGCCGCTCATGCCCTCTCCCGCGCAAACATTGACTTCATTCTTCTTGAACGTCGATCAAGTGCTGTCATTGACGCTGGCTCCAATCTCGTCCTCAACCCCATGGGCCTGCGCGCTCTGGATCAGCTTGGTCTCGCTGCTCCTCTTGAACAAGTCAGCTCTTCTCTTGGTCTGATCAACCGCCAAGACCACCAGGGCAACGATATCGGAGATGCGTACTGGTTCATCTTGTTTAACAAACTGTGAGTTTTACCCCCTTCTCATGAGATACCCGCAGCTAACGAGCCCAGACTTGGAACATTTCCTCGAGTAGTCAGCCGCCACGACCTCACCAAAGTCCTCTACGACTCTTTCACTCCTCTCCAGAAGAGCCAGATCCTCACCGACAAGAAAGTCGCCGACATCATCCCCAGCGAAACCGGCGTACAAGTCTCCTGCGACGATGGAACATCTTACGAGGGATCCATCGTCATTGGGGCAGATGGCGCTCACAGTTTCGTCCGCAACAAGATGCGCTCTCTTGCCCAAGGCGCAGGCTCCGATGATGTCAACGACGAGAAACCCTTCCTGACCACATTCCGAGTTCTCTGGCTGCGTCTGCCTACCAAGTTTGCGGGCATCGAGCCTGGCACCACCTGCGAGACTCACGGTCCTGGTGCGGCCACACAGCTCTTTGCCGGTGAGGATTCTTCCGTCATGGGTCTTTATGAAAAGTTGGAGGCGCCTACTCAGGATCGGATCCGATACACTGAGAAGGATCAAGTCGACCTTGTTGAGCGATGGGGACACATCCCTCTTGCGCCTGGCGGCAAACTCACCCTCAAAGAGGCTTTCAATGCCCGCACTCAGTCTGGCCTCGTGAGTCTCGAAGAAGGCGTCGTCAACCACTGGAGCTGGGGCGGTCGAGTCGTTCTCGCAGGTGACTCAGCACACAAGTTCACCCCCAGCACAGGCGCAGGTTGCAACAACGGCCTCATCGACGTCGTCGCCCTGGTCAACCAGCTCTACGCTCTTCGTCAAAAGTCCCCCACCCCAACACATGCTCAACTCGCCTCAGCCTTCCAGTCGTACCAAGCTTCACGCATGGATCCGGTTGTTGAAGCGTGCCGTGGCTCGGGCCAAGCGACTGCCAGCGCCACTTGGCAGACTGGTGTATTCAAGTTCATTGACAAGCACATCATTGGCATCACCGCCATTCAGAACATGCTGTTTGGACTGGGTGCACCCAAGATGGCGAAGTCGCCCAAGTTGACCTTCATCAAGGGACCGGAGAGACATGTTGGCAAGATTGCTTGGACGGAGCCGTAGGAGAACAAGGTTTACTGATAGACTGGCAATTCGGGATGGTCGCTTGAGCTTGTATTTGTAACTGCTTTTAGATGATTTAGCGAAGCGTGCTAGACGATAGACGATAGACTTGATGATCAATCTCATACATTCAATAGAATGCGATAACAAAATTGTGTGAACAGTGTAACATCCTGAAATCCCCAAAGCGAGAATCAAAGGTCCAGATCTAGGCTCGTTAGCTTGAACCCCAAGCTGTTAAGGCAGAAGTCCATTGGCGGCATCGCAAACTCGACATCTGTACTTTGCATACTGTTGTACTTGTCAGGCGTGTCCATGCGCGGTCGAATCTTGTCGAATGCTAACGTGAGATGGAGGTTGACATTGGCAAAAAGAATGAAAATTAGTCAAAGGCGCAAACGTTAAGGGTCAAGAATGCCAACGGCTTAGGACGACGCCTCCAATAACGTCGTCGAGCTCGGCAGATTGATAATCTCACCCAGTTAAGACAGTAACTGATCCAGCACCATCGCCACTGTAAAGTGACGTGATCTGTTAGTGTTACAGCACGCTCGACAGCCCCGCAAACGTCATCGGCACAACCGAGCTTACAAATTTCATGACGATGACAAATAAATGACAGTGGGATACCAACAAATAAAAGACGGAGTTTTTACGCAAGGTTCCGAATTGAACTACCGATCATTGGTTATAAGAGACAGCCGTAGATCAATTCGATTTCCCCATCTTCAAATCTTAAATCTGCATGTCACGATTTCTCAGAACAAGACCCATTCTCAAACAGCTCGTCAACCCCGCTCAACTCAGACCTTTCCACTTCACAACCGCCAAAATGACAACCGGGCTCTTCAACTACATCAATCCGACATCGAGTCTCGACGACAACGGAAACAGAGTCAAGCCTTGGGCTAAAGTCGACGTTGACCAAACTTCTTTTGAGCGCAGCCAGCACAAGCGTGACGTCGTGGACATTCGCAGCGCCGCTAGCATTACCGCCTTCGGCGTAGATGTCTCTGGCTTCGATGTCTTCAAGTCTCCCGCCAAGGAATCAGAGTTCACAGACGATGCGGCTGTGAGGAATGGTTACTATGGTGAAGTTGAAGCGCTGCTCAAAGAGAGGATTCCTGAGATCAAAAAGGTTGTTATCTTCGATCATACTATCCGCAGGAGGGAGAAGTCGAGTCCCAGACAGCCTGTGCAACAAGTCCATGTTGATCAAACCCCCGGCGCTGCTGAAGCTCGCGTGAGACGACACACCGATCCTTTAGAGACAGAAGAGCTTCTCAAAGGTCGATACCAAATCATCAACGTCTGGCGACCCATCGGACATCCGGCAACAGACTTCCCCCTCGCAGTCGTCGACTACCGCACCACAAAGCCTGAAGATATGATCAAAGTTGATCTTCTGTACCCCAAGCGCGAGGACAACGACGACGATGATCGCGGCAAGGAAGTCCTTCCTGATGCTTCGACGCTTCGCTCAACGGAAGGTTATCAAGTCAAGGGCGAGACATATTCTGTTGCGCCGAATGACGGACACAAGTTTTACTACGCCAAGGACATGACGCCTGAAGAGGTCATGTTGATCAAGTGCTTTGATTCAAAGAGTGAGGTTCATGAGGGCGGTCAGCATGGTTTGGCGGGATATACGCCTCATACTGCGTTTGTTGACCCTGCTACGCCGGCGGATGCGAAGGGACGACAGAGCATTGAGGTTAGATGCTTGGTATTTTACTAAAAGTAGCGGATGGTTGGGACTCTCGCGTTCCAGTGGCTCAGACATACTACGTGGCTTTATTTATTAATGACTATCATGAGATCTTTTACTAAACTGTGGCTCAAGCCAACTGCATTATTGACAGCATTCACTTTGGTCACGAGTAAAATATGATAGGGATGTCTTGCCTCGAGAAGATCTGACTTTTTGCTTATGGTACTAGGTGCCAAGTACAAAGCGACCCATGAATTCCAGACCTTAACGCTCGCTTTTCTTGTACATTCCGTGTCTCAATCTCTAGTCAGCAGCAGGTTCTTGTCCCACTCTCCTCGTAGACGTACTTCGTTGGTCGTGATCATGGAGCCAATCCGTCGCAACCGTCCAAGTTCCAAAAGCCTTCCCCTGCTCCCCACTGGCTTCGCTAATCCTGAAGTTCAGATGCTTCTTTGCCCTCCTCCCCTTCTTCACCTTCATGCTCAATTTCACGGTCGTTGCCGTTGTTCAATCCATCCAATTCGTCAACTCGTTCCTCGATTTGATCTCCACTGGGTTCCTCCTCGTGGCGAACGAGAACTTTGACATACTCAGACAAATCAAAACCTGGAACATGATGCCACAAAGTACATATTTCGTCGTCGGTGCAGTCCCTGCAATACGAAAGGGTCTGAAGCCTCCAAACACGGAAGAGAAATGTTAGCATGGCTGAAGCCTCTGCAGGCTTAGCCGGGTAGCGGCCGAACCAGTCATTTGTAACTTCCACGTACGCATCGTCGCAATCATAGAAGATCACATCGTCTTTCACCTGCCAATATGGCCCCCAACGAGCAGCCTTGTTGAGCAGATAGATCCATGGCGCATTGCCATTTCCCCACATGCAGGTTTCAGCCCAACTGGCGAAAAGACCTCGAGGTGAATCTTCTTCTCTGAGTTCTTTCCAGGTGAGAGGGAATTCGTCATTCCAACTGGTGTCAAACTCAAGGACAAGATTGAATGAGTGTCGGAGAACAATCTTTTTGCCATTGGGACACGGAACATGAAGGCGAGAAGCCTCGAGGGTGAGTGGCAACAGGGATCTCTTGGGGTCTTTGATGCAAAATAGGTCTCGGGTGGGCATGACCATAAATCGCTCTGCATGCTCTTGGTTGCGAAAAAGGAGACAGGTAGGTAGAAAGGGCTCGCAATCATGAACTGAGCCTTCATGAGCTGGTCGCATTTCGTACAGTTCCTCGTCGTCTTCAGAGGTCGATTCCTCAGAATATCGCCCATAGAGGTACGGTCGGCAAGCCTTATTGAGGCCCTTGTCCAATTCGAGGGGGGCAATGTCTTTGCTCTGTGCACGGTGCCAAATTTTCAGTTCGAAGTGCGTGGAAATAACCTCCCTCGACTCTCTGCAGGCCTTCCAGAGACCACCATCCCACATATAGGCAGATCTGTTTGCGCATCCGACAACCCGCTGCTCATTGGTCGAGGTCTGGAAATCAGGATGAAGTGCATTCATCTCCATTGAATTCATGCCTATCACGGCATCCCCAGATATCTCGTCAACGTGTTTCAGATCAATGTAGTGTAGGCCGCGGTGGTTGGCTGCATAAGGGAAACAAGCTGCCTTCCAGATCTGCAGTCGAAGTTCTGGTGCGAGGTTCGGGAATAGGTGGAAGGCCGTTGGGCACATTTCTTTGGCACACAGGGCTGGCATGTCTTCAGTTTGCTTGGGCCCAGCACCGTGATCGGGGTCTTTGACGGCCGTGGGTTGCGCCATGATAGCTGTACACTGTTAGACTTATGATATGAATGCCATGATCGTTCGGTATGTCTTACCAGTGCACTTGATGAGTCTTGATAGAACAATTCAGAGGATGCTGTGAAATGGAAATGTGCTGGATGGAGAATGTCGAAAGTCTGAAGTTGGAAGTTGGAAGTTTGAGGAGTGGTGGAGGGTGAAGAGGAGAGTCTCGAGGAGTGAAGGCCTCTACTTTATGAGCAATACCACGTGATACATCTGCTTCTGGCAGTGGCAACGCCTATAGTAGCTGTGGCAGCGGCCAGTGCTTTCTGTTGAGATGTACGTGCCTGAGGCCCAGACATCCCTTTGTATGTACCCTGCCCACTTGGGGCGCCAGCTATAGTAGCTAGCTACCTCACCGATACACGCCTCTTGCCCTATATCCCTCAACACTTTCTAAGCGGCGAGGTGACTCATCTGAGGAACAAGGTAGGGCGATGCCAGTGCCAGAGTTACACATGACCACAGTCATTGAACAAGCAATCTCCATGTTGCATGTTCTAATATAAGCTCTGAGTCACTAGTCTCAACTACAAACAACTTATCCAGCTGGATACTTCAATGGCTGGAAAGTCAACTTCAAGAGAAGGAAATGTTCGCCTACCAGCCCCAAGGCCCTTTGGTACTCTCACAAAAAGGTCAATGTGAATAACTGCGAAGGAGAAGATGGAAGACTGGTTGTAAAACATATCAAGCAGGGCCAACGTGAATAAAACAAAGTCTTTTGGATACTTCGTGACTCAGATTATCTCAATGGGATGTTCATATAGTTACGAAACCTGGGCAAGACTTAATGAACTGACTTGAACGATCATGAACATTCACTGGATACTGCGTCGTTAGTTCATAACGATATGTCAATCCACCAACATTCCATCGTCAAAGGAATGACTTAAGGGATAAGCATTTGACATGTTCAGCAGTGCTTGGCTCTGTTGGTGTTGTTGGAAAGAGTCATTGGCTCTCCACACACACCACTCACTGCCTGTGAAACGATCGAATACTAAGTCCTTGAAGTGAATTGAACCTGCAAACAGTTCTTATGGTTGATTAGCGTATCTCGCCTCAGGCAGACAACCCTTGTGTCACTGTCATACTCCTGTTCTGCCACTGCAAAATGTGAACAGACAGCAGTTCCATGCCCTTACTTCTAAAGCAAATAACCCACATCTGATCGTTTTCTTTTCTTTTCTTCATCCTTTCCTCCTCCTCAGTCTCTACTTTCATTCAACACCACCTCCGCCACAACCTTTCCTCTAAAATCTTCATCTCAACCTTTATCACAAGACATAAAATGTCTTCGGCTACCTTTCACCCGTTTCCACGCCTCCCCACTGAACTCCAACTCCAGATTTGGAAAGAGGCATGTAATTTGTCTGTTGTCCCTGGACATGATTCTTTTGAGCAGGGCGGGTTGCACTATGTCAACGTTGACACAGTCAAGGTCGGTGGGAGAAATCGACTTGCCCTTAGAGTTCTCGACAAAATACAGGATCCCAACGGCGATGAGCAAACCCCTAACAACAATCACTCAGCCCACATGTGGGATGGCGGCCTCTGGTGGGCTTGCAAGCTCTCTAGCGAATTCATCACCGAAAAGACAAATTCCAAGTGGCTTCGGCTTTCTGACTACAGCCAGGACTGTTTTGGACGTCCCGCAACCCTCACAAGTCGAAACATCGACGAAGGACAAGGGTACAAGGTTTTCCCACGGCGAGACATATTCTGCATCAGGACAACAGACTGGAAATCCTTGCCGCAGCACTTCGAAGATTGCGAGACTGGTCTCCCATCTTTTGATCCTCTCTCCTCTTCTATCGTTCCGAACTGCACACTTGCTATTGAGTTTGATTCCAGTTGGATCGTTGATCTCCCCGAGACACTGGAAGAACTGAAAGCCGAAAACTCAGCTCGTGGTCTCGTGGCAACATGGATGGAGAGCGTAGCCAGCGGGTGGGTCAAAACGCCTCAGCTCTGTCTAATAGACAAGGGCACACTTTTCGTTACAAAGGGACGCAACTACGCCAATATCTATCACGACTGCGACGGCGAGTACGCCGATATGCGTTTCGAGTGGTGCAATGATGCCATCTCTACATTTATAGAGGCTTTAGATAACTTCCTCCCCTACGAGAAGTATGGTGACCTATACGAGAAGAACAACCCCAACAGTTGGATCGAAGATCTCAATATGTGGAACGACTTCTTCGTCTTCCAGGAGATCCAGGTCCTCGCGCGTCATAAACACGCAGATCATAAGGAAGTAAGCTGGACAGCGGTCTGCAACGACCTCTCTGACGATGATGAAAGGGGCTCGGAAAAGGCTTTATCAGCTTATGGTAGGGTTTACGACCTGGAGTATGATGATGATGTCGGGTATTGCGTCGGAAGTTTTGGAAATTCCAACAATTGGTTTTCTTTCGGGATCGATGGAAGCGGGAGGGACGACGAAAGAGAACGCGTGGAGTACATCAAGTACTTGAAGTTGGACTTGGAAAAAATGGAAACGGAAGTACATGACGAGTAGGCAGCGCGTTTGACTTGGCAGCAGATGGATCAAGCAGAAGAGCAACTTATGTTTGTGAACTACGTTAGTGTACAGAGCACGATGACAAGAATTGAAACTGGTCTCAGGGAGCAAGAAAATTCGAGATTCAAAACGCGGATACTTAGATAAAGAGTCCCCTAGACTTAGTTTAGTTTACCTAAATATTCTCGTCCTTCAGGGCCACAATCTTGAGTTTCCTTGCCTCCCCTACTCCGTAGACTGTTGATGAATCCCAATGTGTCAAATGCTCATGGCTACCCTATATCGTCATGGTGGACTCAAGCCCCACATTTCATGGTTCTGCCGTTCCAGACCGTTTTTGCCACTCCAATTGGTCCCTTCCCGTCGTCAATTCCCCCACGTAAATTTCCATCCCCACCAACTCTTCTTATCCATTATCGAACCATCATGGCCAAGACAAAGTCCAAGAAGCGCAAACAAGCGCAGGCTCAAGCTCAATCCGACAATCCTCGAAAGGTCGCAAAGACCAATTCCCCTTCGATCCCGACGCCTCCTCCCGATGGCACAACCACACACTTCGAGCCCAAGAACCTTCATACCGTTGTATCCGAAGAAGAGCTCGAGATTACCATCGACACTCTCAATTCGCTTGCTCAGTATCCCGGCTTGATCAAGTCAAAGCTGTGCAAGGACCTGAGAGTTGCTGTCTACGACTTCAGACAAGCTTGCACGACTGGTGTGAACAATGCTGCTGGCGCGAACCTCACGGCGCAGGTCACTGCTGCTCTGGCCGACCGGAAATACACCGAAGCTCGAATTCTTCTCGCGGAGATGAAGATTCGTGGTGAACAGCCTAAGCTTGGTGCGCTTTGTCGATGGGTTCGAGATCTTGACGTCATCAGCGGTCTGTCGACGATTCCTGATCAGCAAGGGCTTGTCAAGCGATCTGAGAGGGAAGAGACACTCATCAAGGTTATCGATGCGGTGCTTCGAGTTTGTGGTCACGAGGATCGAAACCCCAATGCGATCATCCAGCCTTCATCAATTGCCCTCCAAGAAATCTGGGATCTTCGTCCGGACACTCCAACCGAGCAGGTCTACGCTTCTGTCCTTGATGGAAGTCTCGTTGCTTCTGCGCCCGAGTCTCTCAAGAAGAACATTCGCATCATCGAGACAACACCTGGTCCCGAGCGCAAGCCGCCGAACCATCACGACGCCATACTTTACGCCTCGACACCCGAGGCTGTTCCTCTGTCGACAACACCCCCGCCTACAACACATCGATCGCATCCTGTCGTGCAGGGTCTCAGTGTCGCCACCAACGTTCTCTACCCGGAAGAGTGCAAGGCCATCATTGCCGCGGGCGAATACGTCAATTTCGTACCCGATGCGCCACTTCGAGAAGACGGGGACATCAGTATTCTGGCGCACAACTTTTACTGGGTTGTCGACAAGACGTTCCACGACACGCTATGGTCGCGCATTCAGCCATTTGTGCCGGTCTCAATGGACGGGCGCCTGGCTCGCGGCATCAACCGCCGCTTCCGAGTGTATCGATAGTAAGTTCCCAGATCCTTGACTGCAATCCCACCCACCACTAACGCATGGTAGTGTCCCTGGAGCAGAGTACCGAGCGCACATCGACGGCGCGTGGCCCCCGAGCGGCATCACGAAGGACGACAAATACGTATACGACGACTCGCCGGCCGAGAAGAAACAGAGCTCGCTGTTCACATTCTTGATTTATCTGAATCAAGACTTCGAGGGTGGCGAAACTACATACTTCCTTCCAGCTGCACGGGAAGGAATCCTGAACGCATACCCCGTTCGTCCAGTCATGGGCGGCGCGGCTATCTTCCCTCATGGCGAGATCAACGCCACATTGCATGAAGGTACCGGCGTGCGAAAGGGAGCCAAATACGTCATCCGAACCGAGATTGAGTATGATGCCGAACCGACGGAAGAAGTCAAGATCTGAAAGGAGCGCAAGGTTTCGGGTACAAACAAATTGGATACATGAACGGCTGGACCGAGGAAAAGTATTGTCACGCTATTTACGTCTAATGAACACCATTGATCTACTGTGTCGTTGTAGTCTCACCTTCAGTTGGCTTGCGCCCCCAAACAATACGCTGCAGGTAGTAGGCGTGCGCTGGCTTCTTGGACTTCAACTCCCTCCTCAGCTGGGTACAGTATAGATGGACCTGTTCCTGAGTCCACCCCTCAAGAAGCGTAGCCATGAACGATATGTGTCCCTCTACATCGGATAGAATGCTCAAAGTCGTGAACCTTCCAATCTCCTTTAGTCGCTCATCCTGTGGCCAATCGCCAACAGGAACCTTGATCGTCTTGGACTGGATATCCACGAAGCCAGCGGCTTTCAGACCCTTCTCCTGCAGATTATCCGGGAGTGGAGTGAACACGCGACCAAGCTTCTTGCCGCCCTCGTGGAAGAACTTGCCCCATTCTGCAATTGCGCTGCCGGGTTTGAGACTGTCGTCGTCGCTGCGGCCCATGGGATCACCTTCGTGGGATTCGATCCACCCGCCGGGCTTGGTTACTTGGTATGCGCGCTCATATAAGGCGTACCAGTTGGGCACGCTGCCGTAGAGGAAACGGAGGTGGACGAAGTCGGTGGAGTTGGGAGGGAATGTCCAATCGAGGGTGAAGTCTTCGATCTCGAACTTGACGTTGGGAGGAACCCAGCTAGAGGCTGTTAGATCATGCGGCTGCAGTTGAAGCTGGAGACTTACTTTGGCTGGATGGGCGAGATGTCTGTGCCGATGACTTCTGCCTCGGGGAACTCATCGCCAAAGTCCATGGCCCAGATTCCAGTGCCGGTTCCGATATCGAGGACTTTGCTAGGCTCCTTGACAGGCGCTAGGAAGAGCTTGCCGTCCATGATCAGGGCCGAAGTATGGTGGATAATGTCCAGAGCCTCAGAGGCCTGGTTGTCGTTCGATGCCCAGTACTGAGCATCCCCTCGCTCGGCGTGGTACGTACGCCCGTTGATGGTTCGATACTCGAGAATGCTAGAGTTGATACTGGCGGTAGAACTAGCAGCGTGGTGACCTATCGCAGAGTCGGCATCTGAGTTATCCGTAGCTTCAGTGTTCTAATTGAGTCAATCAACAAGTCCTCGTCGATGTGATACTCAAGTATCATACCTCCCAGTGCGTCGGGGCAAGCATGTCCTGCGAGACAACATCTTCCCCCTGCGTAACTTCAGCTGCAGCGCTCATCTTGTGTCACTTGACAAGGACAGAGTTGAAGAAGGGGAAGAGAAAAACAGGAGCTGTTCACCCCTCTTTGCTTGGCCCCAGCTTGCATCGCTGGTGCGTGCTACGGTATCATCAGTTTGCGGTTTCAAGGGCTCTGGGCGCTAGGGACCGGGGAGAAGTGGATGTGGTCCACTTGGTGAAGGGGTTTTGAGCGGGAATGGGAATTGGCCCGTGGAAGGTTTCATGCGAATGTCTTGGGAGAGGATCATGACCTGATTTTGTTAGTCGCTAAAGTGCAGCGTGACGAGCAGTAAAAATGGACATCGCAAACTACGTCTGCGCTCCCATGTCTCAACACTTATAGTCTCTTAAATAACAACAGAGCAATATTCAACCTGTTTGTCGTTTCATTATTAAAATTGCCCAAACACACATAACCTGTCTACTGACGTTGCACCAGTACATGCGGCTTTAGGTAGTGTCACGGTTGAGATCTCGGTCCTTGGGACATCTTGGCATCGACCTGAGATTCACATGAAACTTAATCAACAGTACGATCAATAGAATAATTCTTAATTCTAATATAACAAGCTATAGTCCATCTAAAAACATGACCCATTATATACTCACAAACTTTCTCCCATGAAAGTGACTATCTCGTTCCCAGCCAACGCCCCGGTAGCCTAAAGTTCTGAGGTCAATCCGAAAGATCGTCTTCTTTCATAGTATCACTCCATCGTCGACCATGGTGAATGATCGACTGATCAACAACAAGCTCCGGAACAACATGGCCATAACGATCAAACCATTCATCGCCTCCCACGTACTTCCATGCAACGACAAACCCATACTGAGAAGCGACTACCTTGTTAAAGTCAATATCCAACTGCGCGAGACGAGGGTCAATTTCAGGCACCTCCTTCTTGAAGGCATCAGCCACAAACTCATGATCATCTCGCAGCTGTTCGCGAGTCATGGTAATTACCTCGAGCTTAGGGACATCGCCCCAAGAAGGACACCTCTCAGCAGAGGGATCCACTGGATGGGGGAACCACCAGTCTCCCGAACGGGTAAAGAGAAGCAAGCTCATACCTGGTGGACACGGCATCTGCATTGATACACAGTCGTTATACTCCTCCACAGTTGCCGATGCCACTTTGTCTGTGACTGGCAACTGGAGATATCTCTGATACGCATCGAGCTGTTGCTTTGCCCAGCGATTGCTGGAGTTATCAAAGCTGACCTCCAGATCCCGGAACTTCTGCTTAAGCTCGTCGTTGGTGATGAACTCCCTAGGTAGATGTAATTCAGGACGAGGTGGCTCGCTGAAACCTTCCTCTTCCTTGATAAATTCTCCTTCAATGATAGACTTCTCTACCTTGATCCACTCCTCCTCCTTGATAGACTGACCTCCCTTGGTATCTGGCTCTTCCTTCATAGACTGAAGGCTAGCCATAGCATCGTCTTGAGCACGATCCTTCAACTCATCGACAATGAGATCCTTGAATGCCTGTCCGAGGCTCATGAAGAAGTCATACGCATCAAACGGGACGAAGCACATTTCAGTGAAAGGAATGCCAAATCTGAGATCTTTCATCATCTCCCTGCGCTTTGCTGTTGTCATTCTAGGCTTTTGCTTCTCGGCCCGTCCAATCTTCTCAAGTTCCTCGTCAATATCAAAATTGATCAAAACCTCGATTTCTGCGATTCGCCAGTAAAACTGGAATTCGTCAAGTCGATCCCTGCTCTCTACAATACAATCATATGACAGGCTGCGGATGTCTTCCATGATAGCGCCGCAATGAATGCCAAGCTGTTCTGTAGTAACATTGTCCGAGTTATTCGCAAGATCGATAATACGAAGTCTGAGGCTCTGTAGACGACCTTGCATCGCTAGATGCTTGACTTCTTTCCAGTCGGGATTCATAACGATGGTTAGTATTAGACCTGATTGTAATATTCGTCTGGGAAAGGGATTGGAAGATCGGCGATGATGCTTTCAAGGTTGTGACGTTGCGGCTGAGTAGTCGATAGTGCGGTAAAACGGTTTGGATGATATCAATACGCGCAAGTGTCGATATTTAAAGGTCTGAGACTACTGAGTTGACAGGCCGTTGTGCAGGAGCTAACACGTATCGTCTTTGTTTCGTGGAGCATTATTTGCGTTGAACAGTCGTACAATACAGATCGCGACCCTGTGGCGGAGCCGGGTAAGTGAACTACGGGCTGCTTCCAGGTCACAACATGAACAATAGATCAAACATGGTTTCTATTTGTTCTGAACATGATGAGTCTTAGAGGGTTACAGAACAAAGGTTCAAAAGATTAAGAAACTCAGTAGAAGAGGCCATCCAGAAGCTTTGATTATTCGGAGGTGACGAGGCCAAAAATATGTCGCCTTTGTGCAGAACTTCTCAATTTGCCTAGTATGGCATAAGGAGGTTCTTTCCCTTGGACCCAGAGGTTAGCATCACTTCCTTAGGCGGATCTTCATATGAATAGTTTTGCCTAAGGCCACAGAGTAAGGGGAGGGCATTTAAACAGCTGCGTTGTGATTTGATATGTCTGACAGAAAAGAATGTTCCTGTTGTAGGTCTAGACTAAGCTCATCTATCTAAAACGGCTGAGGCTGAATGTCCATCGTTCGATGAAAGGCATAATTGCCAAAACAAACCAGAATCAAATCATGATTACTGAGGGTAAAGTAAACTCAGATAGGCACAAGAGCGTAGGTTTCGTGAATCTGTCTCCTACAATGGGCCAAGATCCCATCTGCTGATAAACGAAAGGGTCACCTGAAACGCGTACGCTGCATGAATTGCTTTCCTCCTTAGTCGCACAAATCTTCCTACATCGAATGGTCGAAGCGCTGATCTTCATGATGTTGAGTGAGCCAGATACACACAGATAGATCATGATGGACATACTGTTACCACAAAGAAACAATGTCTCCTAGACCGATGGATCCTCTCCAGGTGCGTGTCCAGGTAACCCAATACTAGCGTTTCTTCAGGATGTCGATCAACGGTATTGGGAGCCGACGAGGGCCTCCACAGCACGGCCGCCAAAGGTCTCAAATGGTTCAAAAGAGACCTTGGCCACCGTGATGGTGGGGAAAACCAAGTCGCTCATGGACCGGGTAGGAGAGCTGAGGCACTCCATGAGTTGGGAAGAGACGTCCGCTTTGTACACGTAGGCATTTTCCTGCTCATTCTTGTTGGTGACGAGCAAACGGACCTGGAAGTTGCTGTGTTATTTAGAGTGCTATCAGTGGGGGAGGAGTTGTCAACTTACGAGATACGGGCGAGGCTGTCTTGTGGCATCAGATCGCCACTGTATCTGAGCCAAGCTCAGGATCACACAGACAAGATAGGGGTCCTTGACCCAATCTACAGGGGTGACTCTGGCGAGTCTTCTGTCGTAGAGTCGCTGGACCGGAAGGTTCTCGATACCCGGGGGGCCAGCCCGGGCAGTGAACCGCGCCTCACGGCCCTCTTCCGCATCGTAGTAGTGGTAGCCTACGATAGGCTCCGGATGTGGGACATTAATATGTCCGGCAATACGGAAAGCACTACACTGTGGTACATGGACAAGTCTTCCACCGTAGTGGAACGCCGCCGTGACACTATCAAAGGTTAGTCAAAGCGAGGCTGTCGAAGTAAATGTAACATACAGGACGTATTCCAAAACATTCGTTCTTCTAAATAATGAACGCACGTAGTGATGCTTCATGTTTTCAACTGGTGTTGTCGCCAGGCGGGTAGCGTAGTATGTTAGTCTACCATCTTGTTGGGGATAATCACCTTGGGTGTCGTTGGCAGCTTCAACCTTCAAGAATGTGCATCCCAGCAACTCGAGATGGTGAGATGTCCAATGGAGAGGAGATACCTGAAACCATGGATGCTTCACGCTCAGTTCATGGAGGGACTCGATTACGGAACCTGGCATGATGGTGGTGATGGCGATATCGTACAGTAATCGTGAGAAAGGTTGTGACGTTTTGCAGAGATATAGTGCGATAAGGAGCTGTGTGTAGAGATGAGAGGATGAGACAGATAGATGTGGATGAGAGAGAAGAGATGGGGAAAGATTGGAGCAGGTGAGAGCTGCTGAGACTAGAGGAAGCTTGCCAGTGTTGACTTGAGCACGCATGGACTGGCACCACTGGCACTGGCAGTGCGGTGGCAAAATAAGGGACCAGTTACCACTGCACCAAGACCAGGCGGGCCTGTGTGAGAGAACAATAGCCCGTAGACCGAGCTGTTTTCTCAATGAATTTGAACACTAGCTTGGAGTTTGGCCACTGAATCGGTCAAGAACTTACGAAGAGAGAAATACGCAGTGTTGGTGGTGAAGACATCTTCAATCAACCCGAGTTACGCAGTCGACCGTTCAACCAAGGGCTTCGTATTGTCCACTGCGTTCACCGTGTCACGAACACTCATTGGAAATCTCTTCGTATCTTACATCCAAAGCGTCAGCCAATACTTGGACAATAAGAACAGTCCGGGCACGTTCTTTTATGCCAGTAGAGTATGTAGCTAGCCTGTGTATGAGCCATCCACCCCTCTTGTTCTTCCTCTTTGTCGACCTTACATCCTCAGCGAACACGAACAATACAACTTCTCTTGTTCTTGAAAGTGGAAACGATACGGATCGGAAGATACTTCGGTACCATTAAACTTTTATGCTTTCTGGGAAAGGCTGGCAAGCCAGTAAGAAAAGGTATTGTCAACAAACTTTCATTTCGAAACTTTATCTGACAATCTTTTATCGTAGGCCTCTTGAGTCACACCGTGGAAAATTACTACACCAGCCTCGATATATGAAGAACGTGCCCTTTCCCAGCTACATATTGTACTGTACATCTCGATACCTACTGCTCACTCCATCTCGACCCATCAATCACTTCCATTTTTGCAACAGCCACGCAAGATGCATCAGAACATGGAGCGTAAGGCTCCGGATCAAGCGTCAACCAAGAGGCAAGCTTTGCGAGACCTTCGCCTAGAATCCAAGCTGACAGCCACGTAGTATCGCAGGATCCGATGTCTTCACCTTTGTCATCGGCGGCGACGCAGCCGAGTATACCATACATTCCGCACTGGTCGCTAAACAGTCACCCGTCTTGAATGTACTGGTCAACGGACCTTTCAAGGAAGCCTTGGAACGCCGGGTCCGATGGGCTGATCTCGGAGAAAGCATATTTCTCAGCTTTTGGGAGTTTGCGTACACCGGCAACTACACAAACCCCGTCCAGGAAGATGAGGGAAAGGAGGAATCAGATCCTACCGATGAAGAACTGAGCCACTGGGGCATGGCTTGGGCGTACTACGTCCGCCATGACCCAGGATTCTCGGGACCTAATAGCCGCAATGTACCGGGACTCAACGGCCTCTGGCAAGACTTTGTTGATAAGCACGCCCCTATCCCTCGGCCGTCTAATGAAGGCAGCAACGGTGCGAGTACACTTCTACATCATGCCCAGGTCTGTGTCTTCGCAGATCGATACTGCATTGACAGGTTGATGGAAGTTTCGCTGGGGAAGTTGTTCCTCGCGCTGGAAGCGACAATCCCTTGGGGTGACTCTTGGGATGCTGTCATGGAGCTCCTTATTTTGGCATCTGGCAAGATTGTACCTGTGAGACTGCGGGAGATTGTGGCGGAGTACATTCTGACTCAGGCCGAGCTCTTCAGAAATGAGGAGGTGTTTCGGGACTTTATGTGCGATCACAGCGGTCCGATGCGGGAACTGCTGAGTCAGATGATTGAAACGCAAGGTCTGTGACTATGATCTGATGGCACATGTCAACCATCTTCGAAGTTGGAGGCCGACCATCTTCAAGTGGCCGTGGCATTCTAGCTCCGCTGAGGCGTCTGTTGATGGCTGGGAGGCCTACCAACATTGGTGGCGTTAATAACTGAGCAGAAGGCTTCTGGGAACTTGTACTATTGGAGGAAGGGTTATCGGAGGACTGAGGCTTGCATATTACCCGACCACCTCTTATATTTGTATGGAAGCGACAGAAGTAGCTTATAAACCACTTCTGTGCCCGCCAAGTTCGTAGTTAATCCACATCTTGTATCAATACCTCAGAGTAGCACGTTTCATTCCCCTTTAATATGATTCCTCTCCAAGACAGACTCCGTATGCAGAAGTACGATGATTCTTATGTCCTCTGCAGTGCAAGAGTTGCTAATTATGTACAGAGCACGCGAAAGCGGCGACTTCACTGACTTCGCCTTCGTCTGCGAAGGGCAGACAATCAACGTTCACAAGATTATCATCTGTGGCCAGTCCACGGTCTTTCAGAGAGTATGCACTGGGAAGTTCAAGGTACCTCTTGCCGCCATGCACACCTTCATGCCCACTAATGAAGTCCAGGAAGCTTCCTCCGGGATATATGATATGAGCGACCATCCTCTTGACGTTGTAAACAGGATGGTCGAATACCTCTACACTGGGACCTATGAGATCCCGGAGGACACTGACCTGTTCACTCATGCCTCCATGTTCACTTTGGCCGACAAGTACGGTATTGGCGGGTTGCAAGCGCTCGCAAGTAAGAAATACTTGGAATGCTTGGATGAGAACTGCAACTATCACGACTTTGCTAGTTCCATCTCGCAGGTTTATAAACTTCCCAAGGAGACTTCAAAGACCCTTCGGGTTGGCGCCCTTATGATGGCTAGAGAAAATCTAGGGGCGGCGCTGACCGCACCCGAACTGGGAATGGTCATTGACGAATTCCTGTACGACTGCCCGGAGTTTGCGAGAGATCTCCTCAGCCTCTCCTTACGATTTTCATTGATGGGCACCTGCCGAACCTCGGGGTGCAATTCGAGAAGCGAGGTTCCGATTGAGGTTTTACAGTGTCGATGTCAGATATGTGGCAAGGGGGGCGCCAGCGCTGGACTTGGTCTCCATTCTTGGAGTAGGATTTTGGAATACGGGTTCGATGTGAATGACAGAGATGTTCGACTGGGAAAGGATCTGGGTCATGGCAAGCGGTATGTATAAGGAGAGAGTAGTCCGGAGCCTCTATGGACAATGTTATCGTAAGAGTTCGACTTTGACAATATACGAGATGATCCCCTTTCCTAATGACTGACCTGATGAGCTGGTAACTTCTAATCACATTCAACGCTTATGCTCTCAACAATAGGTCAGTGACTGGAAGATTGAATGATACCTGTTCGAAATTTGAGATAGAGTCCTCCCAATTGAAGCTTTCTAAAATTATGGTCAAACTTTGATGGAGCCATTTTACTAGGAATGATGGGGATGAGTGCTGCCTATAAGGTTAAGCTTTAGGCTGCGAACAGAGATAATGAATGACAACACCATTTCTTTTTTCCCGATATCTTATTGGGAATGGTGATCCAATGATCCCGCCAATGAATGGTTAAACTTTACCACATAATCAAATATCGTGTTCTCATTCATCACCCGTGTTCGCAGCCTGAAGTTTAACCAGAACCTTGTAGACAGCAGTCAACTACATAGCATATAATCAGTCCTCTCAAAAGTAGAGTTAGATTTAAGAAAGTCTTTCAAGAAATAATCTTCTTCATCTCTCTTATAAATACCCATCACTGTTCTTCCTCCCAAGCAGAAAGATTCAGCACCTCTCATACCTCAAACCCAGTATCAATCCGTCCGGCGTTAAACAATACAACAACATTAACAACAACAACCATCAATCCATCATGTATATTGAGGAACGGAAGCTCATGCAGAAGTAAGTTGTTTACAAATTCCTTCCAAGCTCAACTAACATCTCCCAGGGCCCAAAAGGTTGGGCAGTTCACTGACTTCGCTTTTCTCTGCAACGGCACAAAGATTCCCGTGCACAAAGTCATAGTCTGTGCACAATCCAAAGCTTTCTATGCCGCTTGTGCTAGTGGTTTCCAGGTAAGGAAATTGAAGTCAAGCTATAGTGACAATATACTGATCCTTCTGCAGGAAGCCACATCTGGAGTCTACGACTTGAGCGATTACCCCCTGGAATTTGTCGAGTTGATGGTCAACTACCTCTACGTCGGGTACTACGAAGATTCGAATCGAGATGCGCCCAAGCTGCCCCTTTCGACGCATCTGATGATGATGCTCTTGGCAGAAGAGTATCTCATCCAGGGCCTTAAATCGGAGGCGAAGTCTTCGTATATTCGCCGACTCAAGCAGAAGGATGTCCAAATGGAAGAATTTCTCCTATCGCTTCCGGATCTGTATGAACTGCCAGTAGTGGTCTCCAGGGACCTTATCGATGCGGCCGTAGCCCACACGAGGGAGGCTGTACTGCCTTGCATATGCAGTAATGCAAGCATGAGAGTGGTCGACCAGATATTTAACGCTAGTCATGAGTTCCTGAAGGAGATGATGATGTCCATCATGAGTACTCCTCTACGGTCGAGATGCAGCGATTGCAGCAAACAGGATAACACAGCAAACAGCTCACAGGAATCACAACGTTCTAGTCAAACACGTGTTCCTAGTGCTGGAAGTCTTTTTGCACCCAGCACTGCAGTAAATACACCTAGTACTGGCAGTCTCTTTACATCTAGCTCTGGAACAAATGCTCCTATTTCTGGCGGTCTCTTTAGGACTACAACAAATGCTCCTAATACCGGCAGTCTCTTTGCATCCAGCTCTGGAACAAATCCTCGTCCTGCTGATGGTCTTTTTAAGACTACAACAAATGCTCCTAATACGGGCAGTCTCTTTGCAGCCAGCTCTAGGACAAATCCTCCTCCTGCTGGCGGTCCTTTTAGGTCTGCAACAAATGCTCCTAGTGCTGGTAGTCTCTTTGCATCCAGCTCCGGAACAAATCCTCCTCCTGTTGGCAGTCTCTTTGGGTCTAGCTCTGGAACAAATGTTTCTAGTCCTGTCGATCCTTTGACAGACAGACTTGCAACACATATTTCCAATGCTGTTAGTGCTTATATGAATAAGCCTTGAATAATTGTTTCCAGTGCTGTCAGTGCCTTTGTACCTACTAGGGTTGTTAGCACTTTTGCTGGAGGTTATATCCCTTTGAATGCATCTTGATCTCTTCCCTTTGCAAATGCCTTAGGGCTTGCAGCAAGATTTGTTAGTTATAAAGGCTTCTGAATAAAAGCTTATGTTGAGAAAGAAAAAGTGTATTCTCATTCATTACCTGTGTTTAAAGCCTAAAGCTTAACCTTATAGGCAGCCGTTATCCCTATAATTAATCCTTTTGCATATTTGGGTTACGTATTAGTATAAAGTGCTATTGCAATGGCCTGTTAAAGACAAGAACGTTAGTAATTCAAGTGAAGAGAAGTTATCCCAAGCTCCTTTACATCATAAAGCTCCTATCTCTTAGCTATATTCGAATCAACTGGGCTACCAATGTTTCGGAAATTCTGGCGACGAATTATGTAAAGACGCAACTGGAATCCCTGAATCCCTGTTGATGCCAAGTTCCGATAAACATGGGCTTTATCGTGCTGATTGTAGAGATAGGGATTCTAATTTGCTCAGATTACCAAGAGTATTGCTCTTGGAGCTGGCTTGTAATTCATGGGAAGAGAAGAACTCACAGATACAGGTACTGAAAATACACAGAAGTCTCAAACAGTCTTTTTAACCGATAAGCTCTCGTTTATAAGTTGTCTTAGATACTGCATAAAGTAAATTATAGAGAGCAGATACCATTGGAACAACTGCCTGCTGCCCCAGCTGAACTGACTGCCCTGAAACAACGAAATATTCAGATCTTATTGCCTAAGGGCTAAATGCAAAAAAGTAAGTTTTACGCTTTTAGTAGTAGGATAGACTTTTAAAGAATCTTTGTAATGGATAAATGAACAGATAAATTACATTCTGCTCTATCTTATAAGCTTTAGTAAAACAAAAGTCTGTTTTCTTACGAGCTCTATCTCGACCAGGGAGTCAAGGAGGCCTTACATGTACGCCGTGACATGGGTTGAAAAATAAACCAAACAGGTAGCCAAGAGCCTAAATATAATTGAATATATAGTTCTTGAGAATAGACAGTTTCTGAAGATATACTTTTGCAGCATAACGCTATTTAAAAAACCCCCTCTACTGATACGGACATAAATGCCACACTCTCATTTATTTATCTATAAAATCAAACTTGACACTTTGTATAATCCTACATTACATCCAGAAATCACCGGAGCTGGATTAGAAATGGACGACGAAAGTGAAAATTTCCGACAGGGCCTCTGGCAGTAAGATTTCCTATTGAGTATCCTCTATCAGAACAGTTTACTAATTCTTGTCCAAAGAACCAGAGATAACCAGGAATTCACAGACTTGACCTTTATCTGTGGAGCTGCCCAATTCCCAGTCCACAAGGTCATCGTCTGCAGTCAATCAAAGGTCTTTCATGCAGCATGCACCGGGCCTTTCAAGGTTGGTTTGCCTTTGATACTCATGGGCGCATCTAACATTGCGCAGGAATCATCCACGAACGAGTTCGATCTATCAGAGTCATCTGTGGATCATGTAACATGGCTGATTGATTTCCTTTACAAGGGAGCATACGGTTTAGAATCCTCAAAAGAATCCACTCTCGCCGACCACGTTTACATGTTCGCGATGGGTGACATGTTCGGCATTGAGCCACTTGCTCAATATGCAGCAGAGCAGTTCCGTACCGGAATTTACGACACTCTGAACTTGCAAGATATTCTCGCTTTGATCCCCAAGGTCTATAACTCGACCCCAGAGCACCGACAAGAACTGCGGAAGCAGGTGGTAGAGTTCGTGAAGTCCCCGTTCCGTAGAAACAAGGAGGAAATCGATGCAAGAGAATGGTATGATGACATGGCTAAGCAGTGTCCCGACTTCATCAAGGACCTGCTTTTGAGTTTCTTCGACCGACGACGGGTCTAGTTGGAGCATGTTTGATTGATGAATGACTAGAACGATGTTAGAGAAACGCAAGTAGGGGCAAAAACTTTTAAAAGGAAGATATTGAGTTACTTGCAACTTTGATTTGGTAACCATAGTTATTACAAATAAATCAAGTCGTGTTCAAAAATAATCCTTCAGGACCGAGCGTGGATCGAACACGCGACCTAGGGATCTGCAATCCCTCGCTCGTACCACTGAGCTATCGATCCTTGATGCTGAGCAGTGAATGCTCGTTGGCTGAGGGTAGCGAGAGAAAGTGACAGATTATGTTAGAATGCAGTGAATGCTCGGTCAGATCAAGTCATGATTACTTCAACATAGATATTGATCGAGTAATTGAAGCCATTCGTAAACTCTCTCTCTGTTTGGCATCTTGCCGTCGCAAAACACGGGCCAACTCTGACCCGTCTTAGCAGAGCACGCGATAAGCTAGATAGGCTGCTTCAATAAATTCAACTGCTTGACGCGCTGCCCTGGTCTCCAGGTTCATCAGAAAACCACAAAAATGTGCTGTGAGCTTCCTTATCAAGACTAGAGCTGCTCCTCGACGGATTGAGTAGCCGTGGAAGCGGGGTAAGAGATAAGTTGAGACAGAACCTTTTGTAGGGCCTTTTGCGACTTACCCTGGTGAGCTCGTTGTCGTCATTTCCGCGAGGATTACTAACCATTCCCGGCCAGAGTTTCACCGTCCGACATTTCATAACCGTCTTCAATCCCGACTCAACGTCTTCTTGAAGAAGAATCACAACAATGGGCTTTTTAAAGACGGCATTGCTTCTAGCGGGGGCTTCCCTTGGGGCTTTTGCCTCACAGATACCGCTCAAGGACACTGAGTCACCGCAAGCCTCCACGTTCCAAGTTCACCAAAGCTCGCTATTTCCAGAACATACGATCCGCATTAGAGAACAGGTTGACGACTCTATATGCGACGCTCGCGTGAAGCAGTATACCGGCTGGCTAGATGTGGGCAACCAGCATCTTTTCTTCTGGTACTTTGAGAGCAAGAATGCACCAAAAACAGATCCTCTTGTCCTTTGGTTGACTGGAGGCCCTGGCGGCTCATCGATGCTGGGATTGCTTCAAGAGCTTGGACCATGTCTTATCAACGAGCATGGTAATGGAACGGTCCATAATCCTTATGGATGGAATGAGAATGCGAACTACATCTTTGTCGACCAGCCTGCCAGCGTTGGCTTCTCGTACTTGGATGACGGAGAACCGATTCCTTCAAATTCTTTCGTCGCTGCCGAGAGTATGCATAAGTTCTTGCAGCTCTTCGTGAGCCAAGTATTCCCGCATCTTGCCGACAGACCCTTCCATATCTCGGGAGAGAGTTACGGAGTAAGCAACCCGGGACTCCCTGTTATGCGACGTGACTGACTCTCTAGGGTCATTATATCCCTGTCTTAGGAGCGACTATCATTGCACAGAACAGTCTCTATCCTAAGCGACCCCAAGTCAGCCTGGAGTCAGTTCTCATCGGCAACGGCTACGTCTCCCCTCTGGACACGCATTTCGGATACTGGGAGACACTCTGCACCACGAACCCGGGTGTCGACAAGCCTATTTTCAACAGCACACGCTGTGACATTATGGCTGCGAACCTTCCACGATGCCTTGACCTCGCGCGGGTATGTTATGAGCATCCCGACCATGCTATCTGTGGCGCTGCTGGTAAAGTTTGCTGGGATGGAGTCATCAGTTGGTATGATGGAGAATCCGGTACGGGCGGCAACAGGAACAGATTCGACATCACCAGGCCCTGCGAATCAGGAGATGATCTGTGCTATAAGGAAGCAGGGCTCATTGAGAAGTACCTCAACACCCCCAAGGTTTTCGATGCCTTGGGCGTACCCAGCGCAGTGACGAACTACTCCATTTACGCAATGGATGTAGAAGTCGCATTTAGTCTGGGATACGACCAAGAAATCAGCACCCAGTCACAAATTCTATACTTGCTCAATCACGATATTGACGTGCTAATGTACCAAGGCAACTTCGACCTGGCATGCAACACCGCTGGTAACTTGAGATGGAGCAACAGTATGCCTTGGAAAGGACAGCCGGAATACGTTGCGCAACGACAGAGGTCCTGGGGGGCTGGAGGTGATGAGTTTGGATGGTACAAGGAGGTCAAGATCAAGATGGGCGATAACGATAAGAAAACTACTTTTGCCTTTGTTACAGTTGATGGAGCTGGTCATATGGTAAGTGCTTCGATGTTCATGAAGACTTGATGCTAATAAGCCATGACAGGTTCCTCAGGACAAGCCGAAAGAGGGTCTGGAATTGGTGAACAGATGGTTGAAGAATCGAACTTTCAACAAATGAATAAACCTTAACTTGAGATTGGGAATGCCCCACGAACGGAATGCCTGATGGTAACCATCTTAGTTGAGTACCTGGGGTTGCAAGATATTTGATCGGTGCAGAGTGGAGGAGCCTTTGGCAATACCTATGGGTACCAAGTTTGCCCAAGAACAGTTATCAAGCTTTCAAGACGTGCCCAGCCTCTTTCCATTATTTCCAGTCATTATTAAAGAGACACGGGTTGAGAGGAATCAATCCCGTAATTTGTCACTGAGTGCTCGAATGCTAGCTAACCTTAGTACTCGTTCAGCATGAGCACATCCATACCCATCGTGCCGAGTCTTGTTGTACTGTGTTCAGCCTGGATCTATGACCGGCCTGGAGTTTATCTGGTGGCTTACGATTACCTTTCAACTAGTGAATGCTTGTCAAGAAAACGACACTATCGAGGGTCTCGTTAACCAAAGTCCTCAATGATAGATGGTCGCACGAAATTCTTTCCTAGTTTCAACGGAGCGTCTTACATGGTAGGAGAGAGTGATATGAAATTCATTCTTACGTGATGTTAAGAGATGTTCTTTGACTACGAAAAAAGGACTACGCTGACAGTAAGACAACAGAAATCACAGCGGCATCGGAGAGGGACTTGACCTACTGGATTTTCTGACCACATTGCTGACAGACTAATGCCGCTGTTTTGCACGTGTCTCCTTCAGCTTTCATTTAACGTAAGCTTCGCATTCTTCAAGAGATAATTACAAGCAGCGCCTCATCAGCTTTCTCAGCATCATTGATTTTCAGCTCTAGAAACTTGACTAATCTGAGTTACGCAATCATCCCACGTTCTGAGGTAACTGCAGATGTACAGAGTAAGCAATGCTACATTACATCGAGCTCAAGTTGGGGGCATGTGACATTGAGGCTCAGAGCTGGGTGGAGCAAAAACCTGTCAATTATGCATATGGATGGTGACATTTGTGCTGATCATCTATGACGGGGATGAAATTCCGATAGCTGAGTTAAGATTCACTTTTCACCAATTTATTACTAAAGGGCGGGACAAAGTGTATGATGCACCCTTCGCCTACAAGCTCAAGAGCTGCCGCGGCATCTGGCCAAAGTCAGTCAAGATCTAATTAGACGGTTGAAAAATGGTGTAAAAATAGGCTTGTTCCAAGGTTAGTTCCGGATCATGTTCTCAAAACCATCAGGTGCGCGACCCAGAGCCTCGTATCGATAGCACCATGTCTTGGTTCTCTACACCCTCATCCGCCTCCGCCATTCTCGAGTCCCGAGGTCTCTTGTACTACCCAAAACTATTCGGACGGAACATTGTTATTTTCTAGCTACTCATGTAAGACTGGATCGGGCTGTGCAATTCGTTATTTTTAAGCTTAGCTAAAGTAATGGGCCGAAGCCATCGGCGGGCTGAGCTTATTCTTGGCTTGGGCTGGAGTCCGTCATAGAACGTTCCGGCTTAGTGAGATTCGAGAGCCTGCCGCAAAGCTGAACTTTTGGGCTTGAAGTTTGCACTTTTGCAACCAACACATTACGCAACAATGGATGCAACTTTTACAATCGGATCAGCGAAGGATACGAGGAGGACGAGTCCTTCCATCCTCCATTCCTCAAGCCAAGACCAGACTGACAACGCAGACCTCGTGAGGAAGGGCGGTGGCACAGCTGACCTCTACGTCTTTCAGCCCCAGAGCCCGGTTTCTCGGGTATGACAGTTGTAACCTGCGGGGTAAAACTGGTCTTGGGGGCTGATCCCTCCACCCGCGATCGAGGCCTCAGCCCTGACACTTTGGGGATAGCTTCGAAGTCCGCAGCAGCTAGCGCTGATCTTGACCTGGCGTGATCCAGGCGCAGCAGCTCCCAAGTTCTCGTGGGAGCTCGGGGCACCCGAAAATAGCAACCATTTGCTAATTGACGTAGGGCATGACATGAACTCTTGTCGGCCGTCGAGGTCCAGCTCAGCCTTACCAGAGACTGAGTTTGAGTGTTGGAGTCTGGTATCCCGCTATGGCGCCAGCCACCACCATCTGCTGGAGGTAAGCCCACGATCTGGGCAATGCTGCCAAAGTTTGAAGCAAGCGGTATTCAATTTGTGTATATAAACAACGTGTAATTCCCGCCATTCCATCGAATTTTATCATTCTCATCATCATCTCATCTACAACAATCACAACAACCTTCGCTACAATACCGTCGCTTCCACTATTACTACAGCTTCAATCGCTTCTACGACAATTTTCTTAACAACCCTTCTTTACATATAAACCTTCCTCTCTCAATATGCGCTACTCATTCACTCTTCTCGCCTTTGCCGCTACGGCTCTGGCACTCCCCACTGCAAAGCCCGCCGATGACGGTTCATGGGCCCCTGGTATGTTCCCCCGATATCATCATCCAGTCTCATACTAACAGCATCAGGTAAATATGAGGGCGGTGATACCGGCAAGGACGACGGCAAGTGGGCTCCTGGTAAGTATTCACAGTCTCTTCAACAACTCGTCATACTAAACATTACCAGGCAAATATGAGGGCCCTGGCACCGGCTTTGACGACGGCCAATACCACCCTGGCAAGGACGGCAAGAAGGCCAAGCGCTACGATGACGGTAGCTGGCACGAGGGTAAATACGAGGGCAAGCCAGGAACCAAGTACGACGATGGCAAGTGGTATCCCGGCAAGTACCCCGGCGGCAAGGAGAAGCGTAACGACGACGGATCCTGGCACGAGGGGAAGTATGAAGGTGGCAAGACTGGCTATGATAACGGCAAATGGTACCCTGGAAAGTACCCTGGCGGAAAGGCCAAGCGAAACGACGATGGTAGCTGGCATCCCGGCAAGTATGAGGGAAAGCCAGGAACCAAGTATGATGATGGAAAGTGGTATCCCGGAAAGTACCCCGGTGGCAAGGAGAAGCGTGAGGATGATGGAAGCTGGCATGAGGGCAAATACGAGGGCGGCGACACTGGCCTTGACGATGGCAAGTGGGAAGAGGGTAAGTCACATATCTCTGAGCTATAAGAGCCTCAAGACTAACGAGTTCAAGGCAAATATGAGGGTCCCGGCACTGGCTTCGATGATGGCCAATACCACGGTGACAAGGCCAAGCGCAATGACGATGGCAGCTGGCACGAGGGAAAATATGAGGGCGGCAAGACTGGCTACGATGATGGAAAGTGGTACCCTGGAAAGTACCCCGGCAAGGAGTAAAAGTGTTATTAGACATTTAGATGGGTTTTGGAGTTTGGGACTGGGTCATCGGGTTGGGCATTTGCATATTTCTGGCATCAAACATTCTTTTCTCTTCTTCTGAAAGGCTTCAACTTGCCTGCATTACATATTATTCACATAGGACACTCCTTTTAATTATTTATACAATTTGGACTTCATAAACCTGTTTCCACTCTCTTGTATACCATGATGACTGGGTACGATCCGACAAGAGTTGTGAGCTTGTTAAAGATTATGCCTGAGCCTCAGGAGTAGCACTTGACTTCGCGGAGCAGGAAAGCTTCCGAGGTCGGGCAGAGTGCTAGAATAAGCTACGCTAAATTCAATCTGATCCTTATCCCATTTATGCAAAACGTCTCAAGTTGACTTGTCTCCCCTGGCTTGATACACCATGACACTTGCTTTACATTAACCCTCTGATTATTTTCGTGAGTTTTTAAATGGTGTTGTATAGTCCTGAGTAACCCTGTAGGATGGGCCTTATCAGCGAAGGATCTGCATGACAGGGGTCTGTTCATCCATCATCCAACTCGAGCCCCTCATTTACTCTGCTTACCAACATTTGAACCAACAACAATGGCAGAACTCGTCGTACTCGAACGGCCATCATCACAGCACGTCTACCAGCAAGATAACGATAACGAAACCAGTCATAATGGCCACGACAGCGTTGTCGAGGGCTTTGCCGCGGAGTCAAGTGAACAACCGGATCAAGAGTACCCAACAGGCATCAGACTCTGGCTGACCATACTCTCCGTGATCTCCATCCTCGTCCTCGCCAGCATAGACATGAACATAGTCGCCACAGCCTTACCAGCTATCACCGATCACTTCCATACAGTAGCCCACATTGGCTGGTACTCATCCGCCTTCAGACTCAGTGTCTGCGCTTTCCAGTTCATCTTCGGGAAAGCATACAAGCTCTTCTCCGTCAAACGCATCTTTCTCGTGTCCAACGCCATCTCTATAGTTGGATCTGTGCTTTCAGGCGCTGCTGTTTCGTCAACAATGCTTGTTATTGGGAGGGCTGTCGCTGGACTGGGATCTGCAGGGCTATTCGCTGGCTCATTCATCATCATCGTTCAAGCAACGCCTCTTCGTCGACGGCCTGTTTTCCTTGGGGTTTTGGGCGCTGCTGAAGGTCTTGCAACTATCGCTGCGCCGCTGCTTGGTGGTGCTCTTCAGACACTCAGCTGGCGATGGTGTTTCTACATCAGCGCGCCCACCGGTGCTGTAACTCTTCTTGTTACCATGCTTTGCCTGCCGGATGATCAAAAGTCCAGTGAAGTTATTGGCATGTCGTTTAAGCAGAAGGTTGCTCAGCTTGACCTCATTAGCAACATGTTGCTGCTCCCGACGCTTACGAGCCTTTTCCTCGCTCTCTCATGGGCGGGTACTGTATACCCATGGAGCAGCGGCCAGGTGGTTGGACCTCTGGTTGCATTCGCTATTCTCCTTGCAGTGTTTGTCTGGAATCAAATTCGCCGAGGCGACACCGCTGCACTCCCGCCTCGCATCATGAAAAGTCGCTGCGTGATAGCTGGTTTTATCTTCATATTCTGCGTCAATAGCACTGGCGTAGTGCTTGAGTACTATTTACCCACCTACTATCAGCTCCTTCGTGGATACACGCCCGTCAAGAGCGGCTACATGATGCTGCCTATCATCATCGCGGCAACGGCCGGGTCACTCATCCACGGGGCGGGGACAAGCGCATTCGGTTACTACACGCCTTTCATGCTCTTCGCATCCATCATCATGCCAATCGCTGCAGGGCTTATCACCACGTTCAAGATTGATACCAGTTTCGAAAAGCTTATTGCATACTCGGCGCTTTCAGGTCTGGCCTACGGCATTGGGTTCATCGGCCCTCAAACAGCTGTGCAGACAGTCCTCCCAGCTGAAGACGTCCCGCTTGGCCTATCCATCATGTTATTTGCTCAGTCCTTCGGCCCTGCTGTATCTGTTCCAATAGCTCAGGTGCTCTTCACAAACCGACTTTCTGATAACCTCCATGGGATCGTACCGGGTCTGAATGGGACGCATATCAGCAACAGCGGCCTTACTGAGATAGTTAGCAATGTGCCAGAATCTGCGACTAGAGGGGTTCTCATTGCCATCGATAAAAGTCTCGGGCAGACATGGTATCTTGTAACTGGGCTGGCTTCAGTCGCGATAATTGGAAGTCTGATGACGGAATGGAGGTCAGTCAAGGAGAAACGCGAATAAATTGAGATTCGGGTCTTCTGGCGGCTCATCAGCCTTCTAGTCCTGAATACAGAATCAGCCGGTTCATACTTCCACTATGAGCAAAGGTTGTCCAAGAGAACTGTTATTACCAAGGACGTAGCGAGCGGGAAACCCATAGGACCGCGAGCTGACTATTTCACTAAATGGACTGCTGCCTTTCACGTCACCTTGGCTTCAAAATTTGAAATAGGCAATGTATTAGCTCTAGATTTTCTACCGCACTAGTTTCGAACCGATATGTTGGCCATTTTAATTCGCGTGTGAAGCGATGATGTCGGCCACCTTTTCCGTCTGACTCAACTGCACCATGTGTCCAGCACTAACCCTCACAATCTCACTGCCTGCCAGACCGGCGAACCTCTCCTGCAGCTCAACAGGCAGTATCTTATCCCCGTCACAGACGATGTAAACACTTGGTACTTCTCTCCATCCGCAATACTGAAGCTTGGTTGCCCAGCCCCTGTCAGCCTGATGTTGAAGACCTGGAAGCCACTTGTTGGCCTCTTCGTCTAAAAAGTCGCTATAAAGCAAGTTCCTGGGGTCTTTGCATGATTGCGTGCCGTTTGATTCCTGAGGATTGGTTAGAAACAGGGGAATGCGAAGGAAATGGAGGTTCTTACATGATAGTCAAAGAAGTCCATTGGCCCTTGTTCAAATCCTTCAGGCGCAATACCAGCTGAAATGAAGACGATTTTCTTGACTCCTCCAGGTTTTCCAGCGTCTTGTCGAGCTTTGGAAGTTAGACCCTTGAGGGCAGCGCTCCCAATGAAGCCACCTGCTGAGTGCATGACTGCAACGACACCTTCCCCACCTGCTTCCTCAACCACTGGAATAAGGTCCTTGGCGATGTTCGCTATATCATCATCCATGGTTGGGCTATCTGGAGGGATCTTGCCTGTGCTGCAAATGCTAGTGATCGCCGTTTTGAAGCCTCGTCCATTGAGTGTGTCGGCGAGGGGCTGGAAGACTGTAGGGCCTTCATAGAACCCAGGAACGATAAAGATTGTAGGAGCCATTGCACGGTGACAATTTGATTCCTGTTGGGAATTATTCTGTCTCATGATTTTGCTGATCGTATGCTCTATTTATGTATGACTCTGAACCTTGGTATTCTGACATAAGCGCCAATTCGTTAGTCTGCGACTAAATGACATGCGTGGCGTTGGTGCATCTTCGGATTCGTGCACTGCAGTCATCAAGTCACAAAGAGATCATGTATGCTGGAGCGATAGATAATGATCGATCTCTCTGAGGCACGGTTCTCTAGTCGACTGGCCATTTCTTAATCACCCTCGATCAGAACGAAACTAACTTTGCACACAATCAATTGATTCCCTCACTCTCCGAGACCAGCACTGCTCGTTGGCCCCCAACTACACGACATAATCGGCTCTCGGCACCGTCAAATACGTACTCAAGAATGGAAACGATCAGCTGGATTAAGGGATATCATTCGTCTGCCATCGAGTGTCCCCAAGGCAGCTTGCACCCTGGCCTTCGAGTGCTTGGGAACATTCCTCAAACTAACAAGCAACGGCGCATCTCCCATGCTCTGACTACCTTCCATTTTCATCCCTTCGCACCCAAACTGCTCTAAGCTTAGGGCAGCCTAGCCTAAATCTTCATAAGCTTATGGTGGGCCTTAGGATGACCTTAGGATATCTTACGATGAGTTTGACTTTAATATATGATCGGCCCGCAACCAAAATAAAAGCTCTGACTTTGGCTGGCGCCAGGTCACACGGCCTATGGTAGTTTTCTTCAGGGCTGGGCCTTTGCGAAGTCAAAAATGCGGCTGAGCTGGCTGAATGGAATGTGAATCGGCGCGAGCGGGTACTCATCCGAATACTTCTCCTTCGCCATGTCGGTAAGTCAGAGTTTAAGAAGCTTGTCACCGTTGACCATTTTACCGTCGGAGTCTTAGAACATCTGTCAAGCTAGTTAGCTTTTGGCCTACACGATGAGATAAGGGAAGATTTACCGTGGGTTCAAGATCACAGACTGCTTCAACTGTGTTCGATGCAGGACTCTTTCTCGCTCGCCAAATGGACACGTTTAAACAGCCTTGGTTATACTTGAGGTTGAAACATACTACTGTAGTGACAGCACCTTTCGTCCCGAGGATGTAATCTTTGGCGATCTTCTCAAGAATATTTCCGGTTTAGGAATAGCCGACTTCGTAGATAAGACCCGGCCTCGAAGCGCAATCGTCTTTAAACTGTCCGTCTGGGTGGCACTCTTGACCGAGCTTTGCCTTGTCATGCTCCCAAAGGTTCACCCGGCGGCTTTGTCGGTTTGTAACTCTAGGCGATTTAGGTACTCCATGCAGGATGCTATCGATCTCCAGCTGAACCAGAAGTCCAAACTCAAAACCAAAGTCGTCGTGAAGGTTAAATGCCCTTCTGATGGTTATAATTCCATTGTCAGCATCGTAATCGTAGCGTCAGAAGAGATTATCGAGCTGCGGGCAGATACGCTCAAAGACATGCGGTTCCAGCGGGATAGGCACAAAGTAAGGTCCTTCAATGTCGGATTTAAAGCGCTGATAGCACTCGAGAATGTTGGCGGGGAGGTCCACCTCACGCGCATCAGAGCCGTCGTGTTCGTTGGTCATTGTTGCGGCGTTGGATCCGGTGGCGATGGTTTCAGGACAAATAGCGTTGAGAGAGAAAGCCGTTTGCCTTGAACTGTCAATATTGTTGTCAGTACAAACAAATTTGATACAACAGCAGCAGGCGATAATCGGCCTGGTGCCTTACTCCAAGACTCACTTTGCTTCAAGATATCAGCGCGAGTGAGCACACGACAATGAATGTCCTGTCCGCAGTGACGTAGGGAGCGAAGTGCAGCCCGCGCTTCGATCCGGGGAAGGGGGCACCTCGTTCTACCAGAAGGAGCTGAACGAGTAGTATGCGAAGTGAAAAGAAATAATCTGGTATGATTTCTTTCTGCTTTGGTGAAGAAGGGAGAACGGAGCAGAGTGGTGGGAAGGTTAGTGGGAGGATCAAGGTTGAAGTGGCGGCAGAGAGGGCTCAAAATTCCAACCGCATGCCTACGGGACAGAAGAATTAACCAAGGTTAGATATTTTTTTTTTAAAAAATAATAGAGTAGAATAAAAATATATAAAGTAAGAAAAGATTATTATAAAATAAAGAAATCTTTATATTACTTTATAGAAATTTTATTAATTTTAGTATAGAAGCCTAAAGTATGGGATGACTGCGGCTTATAAGGTTAAGCTTTAGGCTGCGAACACAGATAATGAATGACAACACGATATTTTTTTCCCGATATAAGCTTTTACCCATCTTAAGTTCGAAGACATGGGGCTCGTTGGTCGTGTCAAAGGTTAACGGAGAGAAAACGGGGTCTGTGGCGGTTAGCGATGCCAGTGGTACAGGTGTGAAACATGGTAGCAATGAGCTCCAAGATCGAGGGGCATGAGAATCGAACAATGTAACGCCCTGTTTGTGGCGAAGCGATCTGTGCGCAGTATTTGTTCTTCGATCACAGGAGCTTGGACAAGGACATGCAACGTGCTCGACTAAAGGGTTGATGTTCGCGTTGCATCGTCGTTCCGGTGTTTGTGTGTTCGTGATTTTGGTCCGCTTGCGTTCTATAATAATTATAGGGCGAATCGGTAGTCAGTGCCGTTGGAAATACTAAGCGAAACTTGCATTCTATTTGCAGCTGGGCAGTGGGGGAGCCCAAACCCAGGGTGGGGTCCATAGCTATCATTTGGGGCGCTCAAAGGGAGGTATAGCTACGGATCTTGATACATACGGGAACATCTCCTTGAAACACCCAGCTGATTCGCGCCACTTGGATTCTTATTATCATGGTTAGGCCAGTTCGTTGCTCCGTCAGTCGCCTGCGTTAGAGACGAGCCCAAGGCTGGGTAGCCAGGTGGGAGCTTTTGTTTCATCGCTAGCGGCAGAAATAGAGTGAGTCACACCGTTGCGATGTCTCTCGGCTACGTCCCTAGTTCACAGCCTGTCACTGAACAAGATGAACACTTGACGCAACTTGCTTACCAGGATTAACTGAACTCTTAGCTACGTTCAACGCCACCATTTTTGTAGGTCAGGGGTTTTTGGCACTAGCGGGGCAGAGCTAAAACGTTGGGGTCTTGAATAGCTCATAAGGGAAAGGGTATAAAATGATTTGTCGCATTTCCCTCCATTAGCTGAACCCCATGAGGAGATTAAAATTGAATCAGCGGCATGCTGACGTTGCTGTCAAATTGCAAATCAGGATCAAAATTCTCTTGCAGGATTCAACGGTATAAAATTCTTCTGCGTTCTCACGATCGCCAAGTTTGCCTTTTTCTTCAGTCTACTCTACAGCCGCGGGCACAGATAGATAGCTCTGTGCGCTGCAGCAGTTTACTCTTGCGGTCGAAACTCCCCGGATGCCTTTGGTCATTCGTATTCTTGTGAGGCGTCTATTCATGGCTTTTTTGAGCTTGGCAACGCCCAGTCAGTTTCGACCTGTCGGGCATATATGACGTGTCTTTTCTGTCCCATTTCCACAACCATCCCGGGCTATTCAGCTGCCATAATGCCAGCACTTCTGTACTGGCGTGTATCTGTGCTCTTAGTTTTCTGTCCTCCCAATATTTGAGATGTGAGTGACCTAAATGTGAGCCGTACTCTTCCAACTAAAGGACACCACTGCCTTTTAATCACCTCCATTCCCCTCCCTTTTCCAGATGCGAAAAGCGCGGCATTCTTTCCATCTGGCTTCCACCAAAGCTTATATGGCCTACTAGGTCTCGTTTTCCAACAGCATTCAATCCAGCCCCTCTGGTCAGATCTCTGGTATCTTCTCAGTCACTATGGCATCTCAAATCCGCCATCTCGGCTCAGTGGTCCAAAGCGACACTCCTGTTGGCAGCTCTCAAGCCGCAGATGACAGTTCTCCCTCAGCGTCCCCCCAGAGAGGCATGAACAACTCCTCGTCGTCTCTTCCGATCCCCTCTGGTCAATCTTCAACCCGCGTCCGTAACACTCCTGGAGGCTCACACCATGAGCAGAATCTAGGCCATCGGCGACGATCTACTATAACCATCGGAGGTCGTCTCGCCGCTCCCCCGCGGAGATTCCCCGTCATCAACTCCCGACGCGACTCACAGCGGTCCGTTGATAGAACCCCAAGCCGAGTAGTTCGTCGACAGCGCCGCATCCGTACACTTGGAAACTATCAACGATCCGGAAGCTTCCTGCAATATATCTCGTCTGTTGAGGGTCTCAGTCGATCACTTGCTGGCGTGCAGCAGACTGGCCCGCCGGAGCGTGGGAATAGGCAGCCCCTTGCGAGCTATCCTTCGCGATTGCTTCGCATCAGAAGAAACCGCCGGGTTCAAGTCTGGAGAAGTTACCTAGACCCAGTCCCAGGCTTTGGTCCCGATGTGATCGGTCATTCGAATACACCCAGACCTCGTCCATCTCACCCTCCGACAAGCAGGGTAACTTCCTCGCCTCCGCAACCGATGCTGGAGCCTTCTCGTCTGAGCATGGATTCTCTGGGCAGTACGGATAGCCGCGTCACTGAGCATGACACGCAACCCGCTGTCCGCCCGAACCGCCCACGTTGGCCAGGACACGTATTGTATTGCGACTGCGTCATTTGCGATCAGCTGAACGAGCCTTTTAGCCCTTAGTGTGGTTAGACACTCGGGATGTGACGGTATTGGATATGGGTTGCTGGACTGAAACTACACCGGACGTTTTGAGGCTAGAAGTGGTACTGCGGAGTGGCCGCGGTATTTATAAGAGTATAGACATGCTTTTTGTATTTGCTGATGTTGGCATCGAAAGCTTCGCACTTGTATCTTGGTGTCTTCAGGAAGTAGCTGCTTTTCATTAGAAAGACCTGGTGCTGATAGGATTTGCTCATGTAAGCAACAGGAAGTGAACGTAGATAGCAACAAATCATCACGCAGGAGGAGTCACTGCTTATATGTTGCTTCTGCCAATTTATGATTGCCGTTCACAAGAAGTCGCTATTGATGACACCAGGTTACAATTATCTAATGCCGATAGGATAGATTTTCCGCTGCTAGAGATACTACTGTTGACAAGAGAGAATTAATGTATGGAAGAGTACGCTAACTGGTATCAGTTCCAAAAATACGTTCTGGCAACCGCCTCAAGGCTCGAAGTATTGTCGTCTTTGGTGCTGATCCTGATGCTCGGGGAACATAGTAGCATAGAATTCAGTCCATCCACCCATTCTGACCCGTAGAAGATTATACTTTTCCGGATCTTTCACCGCCTCTTCATACGTCTTCACGTTTGCGCAAGTGAGAGTGATCAGATTTCCACCAACTGTGCCCTGTGCGTAGTGCTTGACGAACTTTTTCAAGTCTTCAAGTGGAAAGGCTTCATCAATGTTCATGTCCACAGGCGACGCGTTCGAAAGCCCGTACGTTACAGCGTCGGATTTATAACTCTCCATGGCTTGGTATATATTCCTGAAGGCAGGATTGGGGAGGAGGTCTTGTGCTGCTGGGACGGGAGAAAGGTCAGATGCAATGGGCATGCCATTACGACGACCATCGGCTGAGGCACCGCAAGGCGCGCCGTCGCCGACATAACCTTCGAAAGTGCCGATGCCAGGAGTGACAACGAACATTATGTCTTGGCCGGGGTGACTTTTGGCAATCTCTTGTTTCTGGGAGTCCAGAGCTGGAGACTTGAACTTATCGACACAAAGTCTTACGAGATTCTCAATGAGCCAGTCTCCAAGGCGGTTGACCTCCTCGTCACCACTCCCCCATTTCGGCAACGCGAGCGCCATAGCTCTCAGTTGTTGGTATCGCACGCCATATTGAGCCGCACTAGCAACGCCAAGGTGACGATCCTGAAAAGGTTCTATCATGTTGAAACCCCAGTCATTGATGAGACAGTCGACAAGTTCAGGAAGCGTAGTCATTGCAGTGTCTTCATCATACACCAGTTTCTGTATAGCAAACAGCGAGTCAATAGTATTGGACACTCCAATACATAGCGGTGCCATGATATGAAAGCGTGCACCGCCATCGGTCAGGTCGATGCCTTTCTCGACACATCCATCAATCAAGACAGACAGAAGAGGGCTCGGGCATATATCAGCGAGATTCCCGTAGTTCTCCAACATGACATCATAGCACTGAATAACAAGCCATTCCAGTTGCTCAAGGAAGATGTCTTGGAGCTGCTTGAACGTCTTGATCTTGTGCGCCGGCAGTGATCGAAAGGTTTGCTTCAGCCCACGAAGACTCTCAGGTCCAGCAGCACCATAGGTCGCTCCTTGGTTGATGGTTTGCTCCAGAGCAAGCATAGGCTGAACATTGTTGAAGGCGAACTCTGATGCTCCCGCGAACATGGGCTCGTAGCAGCCATCAGCAGCGTAATTCCTTGACCAGGCTGTGCTAACAAGGTTGGGATCTGAATCTCTTAAGCCCTTGCAGAGCTTGTCGTCATTATAGAGAATTGGTTGTGCACCTCCAGCAAGGATTGCCTTGGCAGCTTCATCCAGATACTCTTCGGGTATGTCCTTGTAAACCCGGAGTGACAGAGTAGGGGCATTGACGGGTATACGCCGCGAAGCCTTAAGACACAACAGTGTGACCTCATTGGCGCCGCCTTCTGGGGTATCACTGTCTGTCGCCTTGTAACCACCGACAGTGACTTGCTGAACCCATTGATTGATGCCACCTCCCTGGGGAAAGTTACCGCCCACGCCACAGACAGCTGTGGTTCCATATGATACGTAGTCACAGATAAAGGCACGATTGACGAAGGCGTTCTCTCCGATCTTGAGCCAGAGACAGTCCACGATCTCTTGGGCACGATCCAAAGAGATACTGTCCTTCTCCAAGAATGGCCAAAGGATCTGGTCCAGACGGCCCAGTGCAGTCAACTCGCCGACGAGATGCAGGCAACAGTGCATGGAAAAAACCAGCTGCACTGCATCTTGGAAGTCTCTCGGAGGATGATCGACGAGATGTGCCAATCGCTTGGAGACATCTTCCATGTTGGCCTTGTCATCTTCATTCGAGGCGTGAGCTGCTGCTTTTTGTGCCAAGATTGTCCAGTTACGCAGGTAGCCTTGCACTCCTTTGATAGACAAGAGAGCAGAACGGAAGAAGGACTTCTCCTTGCCTTCGCTGGCATTGTCAGCCTTGACTTGCAGCTCGCTGTGGAGTTCACCCAAGCCCTTTTGAACAAGACGCTCATAGTCTGGAACTACATGGCCCATGGCTGACCACTCATTGAGTGAACCTTTGAGCCAAGCATCAATGGTCTCCTCCTTCGACAGGTATGGGATAACTTCTTTTCCGCGGCCAAGAGTAAAATCAGGAATAACGCCAACGATGAGCTCTTTGGGATCAATACGAAGCAAGCCGTTGAAGCGAGCTGTTTTGGACTCTGGGTCCGAGAGTGACAGCGTGAGTGTCTTGAGATTTGCGAGACCTTTACGGACTGGGACAGGCTCGCTCATGACCTTGGCTTTGTCTTCCTTGGTGTCATAGAAATGAGTAAGCTCAGGAAGTCTCGGGAAGTTCTGCTTATCCATCCAGCCATCGCGCCAATGGGAGAATGTCCTTCCAAGCAAGCTCAGGAGCCGATCGTTGGGAGGATCACCGCCGATGTAGTGACCTTGAGACATCTGATGAAGGTAGTCCTGGGAGTTATAAAACAGATAGCCATTGGGGCTTCTAACGTCCCAGTGAGAATCTTCCATTACATCGTTGAGGCTCGTCACAGCAGGGACATCCAGTTCCTTTGCAGCAGGAACATACCAGTAACCACCGCTATGAGCTTTGACAACATCCATCAATCTATCGAGTGGATTCTCTGGCTCATGACCCAACAGATGTTTGAGAATGTGCTCAAAGCGGGGCTGTTCATTGCAAAACGCAACAAACATGAGTCCCTTCTCACGGCCAGCGTGACCTCCACTGTTACCAAACGACAGTGCTTGACGCAGAATCTTTCGCTGGTCTTGGTTCTTGTCTCTGATATGAGCTCGATGAATGTGCGAGTGAGTCGCATGTTGAGGCAGGGAAGCGCCATCTGGATTGCGACCAACCATCTCATCCTCAGTATCTCCACTCTGAGTGGCGATGCGAGGCCAGTCAAAGGTGAACTTTTGAGTAAAGGCAAAGCTGGCACCGCGATACTCGTCTGGACTGCTGATCAGAACATCTTCAGCCAGGCTGACGGGATCGTTAGGATTGGTGATGCCATCAACGTAACGCCCGCCGCCAACGCGGATATCCTTTCGTTTGCCGGCCACGACCTTGTCAATAGTCATGGAGATAGCTTCAAGGCGTTTCTCAACTTTGCTCACAATCTTGGCCGCCAGGTGATGTGGCCTTGATGTAAAGGACAACATCGCCGCCCGTATTGCGGAACTTGATTTTGCGGTCAAGAATCTCTGTGTGAATTGGTATGTCGCGTCCAGTCCACGAACCCCAAAGTTTGGGGCAAAAGGCAGCCACAAGGCCGCACTTGGTGTAATTGTTTGCAACATTTTGTGCAAGGCTTCGCACGATGTCGAGAATTGCCTTTTTGGTCTCTTCATCGTGGCTTTTGAGACGAATAGTCAGAACTTGGCTAAAGGAGGCTGGCAGAGGCAAGCCACGCTGGGCGCCAAATAGAATCTCGTTAATACCCATGACTGGTAATGTAATATTTCTTATGGATAATAAGAGGTAGCCATAAATGTAAGGATAGTTTGTGCTGATAATCAGCTACTGCCTTTCTTCTTATGAATCTACACAGCTTGAACGGCTCAATCATCCGGAATCAAACGATTCTAACTAGCATGCAATATCATGCATGGTGCTCCTCTAGGTTGTTCAGCTAGCCACGGAGTACACGCTATCCACTGATGTGCTTTTCAACTCGACAGAAGGCCACTAGTTCGCTGACAACTGGCACATGTGCTATTGGCTACCCCATAGCTTGCCAAGTATGGCGTGAGGGGAAATCCTGCTGTATATCTGTGCTGACTTGTTTTTCTATCGTGAAAGATGTCGCAAAGACCCAGTGATTCAAGATGATAAAAGATGATAAACAGTCATAGATTACGGCTGAAGGATCGATTATACAGACGAAAAGAACTTAGCTATTCAGGGTCAATGTTCAGAAATGGCACGTATCCTCAATGCACGACATAAGCCGAGCTGAAACAACGATTGTCATCATTGGGCTGGCCATCGGCAACTGGTTCAACGCGAAGATCAATGTCTCACAGTTGAGGAGAAACGAAGCGGTGTGATAAAAGCCAACTTTCCAACTCGTCACAGACGAATTATGTTATAGAGATGTCCGACTGGGTCTCGTATTGAGGCAGGTAAAGCGGCACGATTGAGGCCCGAACTGATATATGACGTGGAGGCTTCTGACTATTGAACGCAAAGATGTGAGACATCCCGCGGATGGCTAATCTTCCGAGCGGCATACCTGAGATTATCAATCAGGACTAGTTCTTCTAGCATTCAGTCCTTACAATATCCTTCCCGCTCTTCTCCGTCACTTATTTCTAGCCAGCCACTGGAGCCCGAATACCGAGTGCGATTCAAGTTCATAAGTGGCTGAGTTTATGCGATCATGGTTCTAGCCACAGATTTGAGCATATCTAGGCATGTATGGCAATGCTGGGTGTTGAGTTTGATCATAGCCATGACCTGGTATTCGTTCTTGAACTTCCCCTAAATGAACTTTTGATAATGACCAGCGGATCGGGGAGCAGGACACGTGAAGCCAGAAGGTCATGGTATCTCAGCAGCGTGACTGAAAGCCATCTTTTCATCTGACTATCCACGACGGATGGCTTCCATGCCCAACAATAGGAATGCTAGCCATGATCGAGCTTGCCTTGCCGGTTCTCATTGGCATCTATCGCCCTTAGCATTTAGGTTCCAAAAGACTTCTCTTGTGGGAAATGACTTTTATCAGACTCAGATGATCTGCAGGACGGTAGTGAGGACTGGGCAGATCCCAGTGAGAAGCCTCAGCCCGTACTTAGATGGTGTATGCCAAAGTTGACAAGGGCCTCCTTTCTCCTCTGGCACTGCGTGACTCACAGCAACTTCATTCAAGAAACTATCTTATTGCCCTATAACACCCCTGGAAAGAAGTAGTGTATCCAGCATGCACTCTGTTGCAGTAGAATACGTCCGTACCACAAAGCCAACTGGTTGCCGGAGTATTGAGCAACGAGCGACACGACCAATAGTGGCAAGTCGTCCCAGATCAAACTTTTGGATGCATGCATGCATTCACGACAGTTCAAGCATAAACTCGCATCTATTTATTCTTCGATTGGTCCATTGCCATGGTAGAGTTTGTGTCAAAAAAGTTTGGTGGCATCCTGGCCCCAAACCATGCAAGATGCAAGTCAAACAAAAACAGCAAAAATCCAAGTCCCGATCAAGCAACCTCATGATCAAGTCGAAACAAGAGGAATTTGCAGTAATTGCGACACTTGAATCAGTGTCCATCGCATTAGTCGTCGTTTCGAGTCTCAGCAGTTTACCAGTTCGACCATCCAGGACAGGGTGACAGCAGGAACAGGAGGTACCTGCCACATGCTTCCGCGCCAGCCCCTCTAACGGGCGCCCACCAAACCTTGGTGCAAAATTGTTAACGTCAATTGGACACGATTTTGCAGCAGCGCAACAGACTTTGCGACGTGGCGTGCTCAAAAATTAGTCTTAGAAGTTGGTTGTAAGTATAAAAAGGGAGACAGGCGCTTGCTCGTCTTTGTTGCAGTCTCAGAAGTTTAGTTCACATTAGGAACTCCCCGCATTGAAGAGAAGTCATATCAGTTTGATCATTCGAATTTTTTGTACTCATCACTGACTTCTGTTGGTAAGTGTTGACCATTTGCAACTTAAGTACCCTTCTTGTCTTCATGTTAATGGGCAGGTGGGGGAATGGTGTTGTCGTTCCTTCTCTTCCTGTTGTTGGTTTGCGCGTGGCGGAGTTGACGCTCCGGGTTATCACGTGTAATCACCTTTGGCGAGACTATCAGCCACGGCACCGCCTACGAGAACGCCACGCCAAGAGCATGCTTTCAATTTGACAATTGGACAATTCGTGTCTCGTAAGCTCATTCGGCTACTTATCGCTGTTTTGCGACCCTCGACTCCTTGTTCCCAGAGGAAAAAATGTACGGAAGAAGTCAACTGACAGAAATCAGGAAACGATGCAGTCAAACAACACGTTGTATTGGGAAGTGGCTCGAGCTCGGGGGGACGTATCTTCCTGATCCAAAGATACTGTCAATAAAATAATGTGCTCTGAAGTCAAAGTGAACAATGATGATACTGTAATACTAGCGCGACTCTCAATGGCTTATGTCTTGAGAAATGCCAAAGTTTCAGTCTGAGTTTGGGGACATCTACAGCCGCGCTGCAAATTTGCGACGTGGCACGACATGGATAACGCAGGCATCGCACTAATTTTTAACTTAAAAATCATTTTTGCCATTCAGAATTCGTTGTGGCCAGAAGCCAAAGCTTATCCCGCCCTGTCTCCCAAGTATAAAAAGGTTGTCACCGCCCATGGCCGACTTAGAATATTTCTTATCATCAATGAACGCCCCCCTCTGAATGTACTTTTTTTTTTTTTTTGTTTGTTTGGGAAAGGTCTGACCAGCCTGACTCGTTGGTTTTCCTTCGATGTCCTAAATCCCACGGGGACTGTTGCGGACTGGGGGAATGACCCTGAAAGGGCATGTATACGGGTTCATGCTAAACCACACATGAACCCTTTGGATCCTTCGATGTTATGAGCGATGATGCTGCTGCCGTACCCACATCACCCTTGGTGACGCGAGGCGTGGATGGAGCGAACGGTTCAGTCTGAGCTCGAATTTATCTTTCTTGGGAACTGGGGGCACAGACGAACCATCATGTTCGTCATGCGGGTTCTCAATGACACTGCAGTGTAGTTATCTGTTCTTTAACATACAAGAACGATGATGATATTATCTCGCCCTCAGCTTAGTTACTCGACACCCAGTGTGTTGGGGTGAGGAGCGCTTCAATCTGAGTTCAATATAAGATGTTTTTATAAGAATTTACCTATCACTACCATGGAACAGAAGACCAAGTGGTGCTTCATGTATCCTCCAAAGCTGGAGCTGGACATGATCAGAGTGTCTTTGCTGTGAAGATACCACGCACATTTGTCGCGATCCTTCATGGCCTCTGCGTCTACAAATCCTTTTCAATCGTTTACTACGCAAAGTCTTTATTTTCTCCGATTTACCATTCAATTGCGGTAGGTAAGGTGGATAGATCTCTAACAATGTGTAATCGAGTCGTCTATCGCGTCCCCATCAGTAGCCGGCATTGTATGACGTCCTTCTTCTGGGAACCAATCCAGTTCTCCAAATTACAACAAGTTTCAACATTCGACACACAAACATTACACTTTTTTAGACATGTATTATCATAAAAGCAATCCAGATTGAAGACTTCAACGCGCCCTGTACCATCTCCGACGTTGACAAGCCCAAACCCAAGCCTTTTCAACTGCTCATCCAGATCAAGGCAGGCGAGTTTTGTTACACTGATTGCATAGCCCTTGAGAATGTTTTTGGTTCAAGCTTACCATTCATTGGGTTAGAGCCAGCTGGCGTCTTTGTTGAAGTCGGATCTGAGGTTCAAGGGTTTGCGGAGGGTGATCGAGTTGGATGTCTCAACTTTGACAGCTGCTGCGTAGGATTGCTGCTCATGCGGAGGTTGATATGCTGATGTGATGGCATTGAAGTGTCCCGACTGCAAGTTTGGGAGGTCGATATACTGCGACAGCTCACTGATGAAAAGGGTCACGACTGATGGGCATGGGCAGAGTACATGGTAGCGTAAGACTAGCAGCCATGTTAACCTAACCAGCGTAGGACTTACTATTCTCAACGACAATCGATTCACTGTCAAACTCCCAGACTCACTCGACTTTCCCACTGCAGCTTGTATGATGTGTGCTGCCGTGTACGGAGGGATCGGTGGACTTGGTCATATTGGAACTCAAGTTGCCAAAGCAATGGTGTCACGGAACCATGGTTCTCCTGGGTCAGCCTGAGAAGTGCATTGCTTTGTCTTATCAGAACGTCATTTTCCGTGATATCAAACTGATTGGTTCTCTTGTCGCGGACACTGATGCGACTGAAGCGACTGCGGAGCTCTTGGAACTAGTCGTGAAGCATAATATTCAAGTCAAAATCAGGGAATAGAAAGAAGCCTGATGATGCTGAGAAGATGAGACAGGAATATTTGTCTGGTAAGAACAGCGGTAAGAATGTCATAGTATTCTAGCTCAATCTGAGAAGATATATTGGCCATCTTGGAAGGTTTTACTGCCATTCAATTCCATCATGGGCCGATCAATGTCAAAGCGCAAACGTTGAACAAACTAAGCTTTAACGGATCTCCTATCATGCCAGATAAACTCATGATCCCAGATGCGACCCCTAAAAGTCAACCCATTAGCTCCGAACACGAACACGCCGATCATTTCATACGCGTATCGCAAATAAACATCCAATCTTTTTCGCATTCACTCGGTTCTTTTTTTCGCGAATCATCTCGGAACCCCGCGGGCGGCGTGATGGTCCCATACGTGAGACGATGATCACCTTATTTGACGACCACAAACCCTTGAGCCAAATTTATCGTTGAAATGACATGCTTTTCCATTTTATTTCCGAAATCATATAAATCTGTAACCCACACGAGTTCCTTCTTTACTCTGCATCAATTCGGAAAAATCGATATGGCAGCAAAACTACGCTCAAAACGATGTCAAGAACAAACTTCCGTAAAGCAATTGCTTATCGATAACCAACTGGGTAAATACAAACCATCCCACTCGGCGCCCGTTTCCACAATACTGACTTTCCTAGGCATATGCCTCGGTATTCTAGCGCCTCTGCTCATCGCGCAATGCAACGGTCTTACACGTCCCCTCACCGCTAAGTTCACGTCGCTCTCGTACCGAGACGAATTCACGGGGGAGTATGGCGTCGGGTTCGATGACAATTACCTCGTGGCCGTTCTGATCGTGGTGTTGACGGGTCTGCGGGATGCTACTATGCGCTTCGTTCTGGACCCGTTGGCGGCCGCCTGGGGACTGGGGAGGGCTAGATCCATGCGGTTCAAGGAACAGGCTTGGATGGTGGTTTACTATGCCACTTGCTGGTCTGTTGGCACGGTATGATTGAGGTCCCCGCCAATTAGATGGGGGTTTTAACTAATGTCGGCAGTACATCTATGCGTCTTCGTCGTATTGGTTGGATCTGCAGGCTATGTGGACGAATTGGCCGAATCGCGAAATATCCGGGTTGATGAAGATTTACATGCTCGCGCAATTGGCTTTTTGGCTTCAGCAGATGATTGTCATCAATATCGAGAAGCGTCGCAAGGACCACTGGCAGATGCTCTCTCACCACATCGTTACAATTGCTCTGGTGTATTGCTCGTATCGATATGGCCTCACCCGCGTCGGCAATGTCGTCCTCATCCTCATGGACTTTAACGATCTAGTTTTCTCGATCGCCAAGTGCCTCAAGTACATGAAGCTACAGTCTTTGTGCGACTTTATGTTCGGCGCATTCGTTGTAAGCTGGGTGCTGTGCCGCCATACTGCGTTCCCGATGGTATGCTGGTCTGTTTACGCGCATAGTCTGGCCATCACCGGGCCGAGCTGCTTCGTTGGCTCAGGAGAGAACATCATTGGTCCTCAAAAGGTTCCGGCAGACAGCTATTTCTATCTGCTTGAACCATTGATCTACACCAATGGGAGGATATGCTACGACTACACTATCAAGACACTGTTCCTGAGCGGACTTCTGTTTCTAGAGGCACTTATGCTTGTATGGTTTGTCATGATCGTCAAGTTGGTTATTCGCGTGCTTCGTGGTGGGAATGCAGAAGATACGCGCAGTGACAATGAAGAGGAGGAATACGAGGAGAATCTGCCGATCAACTTTGAGGTTGATGCTGAGAAACTCCAATTTCCGAAGAAATATCCCTCTGGAGGCAGAGGGACGTCTTCCGTCTTTCAATCAGCAAGGGTAACGAATATTTCAAAGGATAGAAAAGGCTGTTTTGATAGAATCGGGTGCGAACAGAGGATATCACGATAAGCGACGCCTTAATTGGGATAGATCAGGAACTGAGAGAAGGGTATACCCTGAAGCTAAATGCGGGACAAATGCAGACTAATAATGTTTAATACTAATGACGGAAACGCTAATGAACGACGTACGATGAACATGGCTATATCGCAGTGATTTTATGATGCTGCCGACGATGCCGAAGAGAAGAACAGCTGTCGGACCGAAAATATGTCGATTTCTCAATTACCGCAGCCTCATGCCGAAATGCTATGATCGCTATCCCGCGACTATTCCTCAATTGAGGGTATTCGGAGCATGTCACTTCCCCTCAAAGCACCTAAACTCTACACTTTAGGGTAAGGCCTAACCCGACCGTCATACGAGTGCAACGCGTCCTGGCTCCATGTCAAGCTGTATACTCGCCGCTATCCGTACTCAAACCAAAACCATCGTGAGACGAGCGAATCGCAGCAAAGGCCATTGACGAGAACTGTAAACTTTGAAGACATTCAGAACGCTTCCAATGACCGGAAAAAGCTTAGCGCTCAGTGATTCCAAGGTCAGCGTCAACAGTGGCGAAGCGAGCGCTATAACCCCTGCTCCCCTGCCCTCGCGTGATGATGGATGTTTCTCCCCCCGCACGATTACCCTGTTTAGCTGTTAGCTTACCTCGACTGCCTGATTTACTCCGCATGATTCCAAATCAATTTTCTGGACCTGCACGATTACGGTATGTCCATTCACGGCACTGCTCAAAAGGAGAGAGACAGACATCCATGGAAAGCTTCCTGCTGCCAGCAAAGATCCTATCAAGTGGCAGGCAATGGTAATGCAGGTACCCAAATGCGCACAGAGCTAATAATAGAGTTCCTGCTAAGGTCGGTTAAGAAATCGCACGAATTGATTCACCGTTTTGTGGCTGGGATCGTGATTATGTGTCTATGCAGGGTCGCGGCTCTGTTGCGAAAAGTTGCATCGCTGCAGCTGCGCCATGTCGATGCAGAAGAGAAGAGGAACTTGCGTCTTTGCAGCTTCTTCTTCGAGAGGGGAAAACCGTTGAATCCTACTGATAAATGGTTGATAAAGGCCTGGGATCAGGGATGGGGACGGCTGGGCGAAATTGCCACTGTAGCGAGGACCAATGGGCTCGCAAAGCGGGATGTGACATTCTAGATAGAGTTGCCGCTGCATGAAACCCCATGAATCCATTGTGATATTGGATGGTTTAGAGGATCGATCACAAGGGAATTGCTACGGGATCAGACCATTTGACCTGCGGGATTTGTGAAGCCAAGATGTTGGCTGCAGAAGGGCATTGCTATTATTAGCAAAAAATGTCTTGGTAGAATGAGTATGCAGATTGTAATTTGCTTTGTTGGTGATGACTTGTTGAGAATTGTATGGCCCAAATGTTCGGGTACATGGATCGACCGGACCCAGAATGCGACCGCAGTTTGTGACTGCGTATGCTTATTTTTCTTGATGTTGTGATGATAAATGAGCCAAGCAACAAGCTGTGCGAATCAAAGCACGAATAGTTTCTTACTGCTGACGACTGAGCGGCAGGGATGGGATTTAGCTTATTGTCAGCAAAGCCCGAGCCCTGGGCTGCGGTCAGATAATTTGCAGACAAGAGAGAGATACATTACACTACACTAAAAGTCATCTGCATTCGAATGCAAAATACGGGGTTGTACAGCAGACGAGGCCAGCCCAATTTGTCTCGGGTTACTACGTATTGCACTGTAATCGGGAACTTGGGAAGAGCCCGAGGTGACACTGCACCCGAAGGTGTTTTTTGTTTGCCTCTGAGGAGTGCTGAGGAGTGAGTGAGGAGCTTTACTCCGGCCCGCGCTCACGGCATTGATCGTTTACCTAGCTAATCTGTTTCACAATATTCCGATTGGTTGCGGTACGGCAGGGTGAGCAAGAGTGGGTAGTCGGATCATATGTGGGATAATCACCTCTTGGCAGGGCGAGTAGAGAATCGCTCTGCCCAATCTATCTCCAACAGAGACAGCTTAATCAGCTTGCGTTGAAAATTATAAAGAAAATAACATGCATAAGTTCAGTTCCTCAAGGGTAAATGATAAACTCTAAACCATGTGTTTCACTGCTCTTCTCCAAAAGTTTATATTAAGCTACCACCTTCTCAGTATGGACCAAGTCTCACGTAAACCAATAGCAGTCCTGTGATTTACCATCCCTGTCGGCAGTTGGTGCGTGTGATTCAATTGGCATTGCCGCTTATCAGGGATCTTTGTTTTTTTCGCCCTAGCTGCAAAGTCAACCCAAGATTTTACTCCGTCTCCACAGGAGCAGAATCCACGGACGAGACATCTGATTCCAGTATCGTCACCGCCTATCACTATCTGGGAAACAAGCAGGAGGGGTCAGTGACGTTGGTGTGGATTACACTGCTTAGAAGAGGCAAGAAAAGGCTGGGTTTATCCTTGTGATACCGCAGTCACTGCTAAACCCTGGCCTGACCTTGATCCATGCGTCAATGGCTAGACTGAGATGCACTGTAACTGAGCCTCGATTGCTAATCCGAGCGTCTGACCTGTGGCATAAGGCCCTATAGCACTGACACTGCCGACTTGGCGCTGTAGCAGCCCCTGTAGATCGTCACTGTAACCTTCTTCTTTTCGCCTCTCGACTACGGGTACAAAACCAAACACAAATCCGCCCGTTTTTCTAGTCCGTTCGTCTGTCAGCTTCACAACTCACAGCACAGCACAGATTCCCAGCCATGCACGTACAATCACTTCTGCTGGCTTCTGGCCTTGTGCCTCTGGCCGCTAGCCAGGGCTGCCCTTTTGCTAAGCGCGCCACAGACACTAATCTTGTTCCCCCGAGAGAAATCCCCGAGGACTTTGGCATCTGCCGCGTCGCTAGCAACCAGGCTGGTGGCGGTACTCGATCCAGGGACTTTTGGCCCTGTGCTCTAAGATTGGATGTCTTGAGGCAGTTCTCGCCTCAGTATAACCCATTGGGTGCTGATTTCGACTACACCGAGGCCTTCAAGTCTCTGGACTGTGAGTATCACTAATTCTGGGATTGAGGACTATTCACTGATTTTATTTATAGTTGCTGCTTTGAAGAAGGATCTCAACGCACTTCTCACTGAATCTCAGGATTGGTGGCCTGCTGACCATGGCAACTATGGTGGTCTCTTCATCCGTATGTCATGGCACAGCGCTGGTACATACCGCGCAATGGATGGCCGAGGTGGCTCCGGAATGGTGAGTCATGAACTCAATGTCATATCTTCGAGTGTTTTGCTGACATGTGCAGGGTCAACAACGATTCGCTCCTCTCGACAGCTGGCCCGACAACCAGAACCTGGACAAGGCCCGTCGTCTGCTCTGTACGTTACACAGCCATCACACAAACCCTCAAACCTAACAAATCGCAGGGCCCATCAAGCAAAAGTATGGCAGCAAGATCTCATGGGCTGACCTGATCGTCCTCGCCGGCAACGTCGCCCTCGAGCACAGCGGCTTCGAGACCCTTGGTTTCGCCGGTGGTCGTGCTGACACCTGGGAGGCCGATGAGTCCGTCTACTGGGGTGCCGAGTCCACCTTTGTCCCCAAGGGTAACGATGTTCGCTACAACGGTAGCACCGACATTTACGAGCGTGCCGATAAGCTCGAGAAGCCTCTTGGTGCTACGCACTTCGGTCTCATCTACGTCAACCCCGAGGGTCCTGATGGAAGCTCTGATCCCAAGGCGTCTGCCCTTGATATTCGTACTGCTTTTGGCCGTATGGGCATGGACGATGAGGAGACTGCTGCTCTCATCATTGGCGGTCACACCCTAGGCAAGACTCATGGTGCTGTTCCTGCTAAGAACATTGGCCCTGAGCCCATGGCTGCCGACCTTGGAGAGATGGGTCTTGGCTGGCACAACAGCGTCAACGAGGGTAACGGTCCTGACCAGATGACCAGCGGTCTTGAGGTTATCTGGTCCACTACTCCCACTAAGTACGTCATCCTCTCTACATCTCATTCTCACTCTTACTAACAAATCCCAGGTGGAGCAACCACTTCCTCAAGTCTCTTCTCGGCAACAACTGGACCCTCGTCGAGAGCCCTGCAGGCCACAAGCAATGGGAGGCTCTCAACGGCAAGCTTGAGTACCCCGACCCCTTCGTCAAGGGCAAGTTCCGCCGCCCCACCATGCTCACCAGCGATCTCGCCCTCATCAACGACCCCTCATACCTCAAGATCTGCAAGCGCTGGCACGACAACCCCAAGGAGATGAACGCTGCTTTTGCTCGCGCCTGGTACAAGCTCCTGCACCGTGATCTCGGTCCTATTTCTCGCTACCTTGGACCCGAGGTTGCGAAGGAGAAGTTCATCTGGCAGGATCCTCTCCCTGAGCGAAAGGGCGATATCATTGGCGAGGCTGAGATTTCTAGCCTCAAGTCTACTATCCTCTCTACTGCTGGCCTTGATGTTTCTAAGCTTGTTTCTACAGCTTGGAACTCTGCTTCTACTTTCCGTGGAACTGACAAGCGTGGCGGTGCCAACGGTGCCCGCATTGCTCTTGAGCCTCAGGTCAACTGGGCCAGCAACAACCCCAAGCAGCTCAAGCAGGTTCTTTCTGCCCTGAAGAAGATCCAGAAGGACTTCAACGCCAAGTCAGGCTCCAAGAAGGTCTCTCTCGCTGATCTGATTGTCCTCGGCGGTGTTGCTGCTATTGAGAAGGCTGCCCAGGCTGCTGGCTTCAAGGACGTTGAGGTCCCTTTCACTCCTGGCCGTGTTGACGCTACTCAGAACCAGACTGATCTCGTTCAGTTCGGTTACCTTGAGCCTCTTGCTGATGGTTTCCGTAACTACGGACATGGCACTGCCCGTGCTCGCACTGAGGAGATCCTTGTTGACCGTGCTGCTCTTCTTACACTTACTCCTCCCGAGATGACCGTCCTCGTCGGTGGTCTCCGTGCACTGAACGCCAACTACGACGGTTCTTCCAACGGTATTCTCACCGAGAAGAAGGGCCAACTCACCAACGACTTCTTCGTCAACCTTCTCTCCCCCGCCTACTCTTGGGCCAAGAAGGACAGCCAGGGCGAGCTCTGGACCGGCACTGACCGCTCCACCAAGTCCGTCAAGTGGACTGCTACCCGCGCTGATCTGGTCTTCGGATCTCACGCTGAGTTGCGTGCTATCTCTGAGGTCTACGGTAGCGCTGATGCGAAGGAGAAGTTTGTGAAGGATTTCGTTTCTGCGTGGACCAAGGTCATGAACCTAGACCGCTTTGATGTCAAGGTTGAGAAGTAGACCAAGTAGTAGAGTTTTCTTGTTCGCGTTTTGACACCCTTTTCTCGATTTACATATTTTATCATTATATATTTCATTCAAGTAACTGTTCAAAGTGCTTTGCTGTATAACACTGTGACCCTCATGATTCCTGAGCCTCTAATATGATCCTGGTGCACTGGATAATCGAATTGGCACGTGACAATGTCATCTCATCCCAATCTCACTAGCAACCCCGCAGCAGTCGATAATCTGCCTATTTCACTCACGACTCGTGTTAAGATATGCAGGATGGGACAACTGCTGGACCTCCCAGATGAGCTACTCACTGATATCTGCACCCTTATATGCGATTCAGATCGTCTAGCGCTTTTCTCAGTCACATATGTCAATAAGAGACTCCACAGAATCGCCTCACCGCTTCTTGTCCGCCATTGGCCGTTTTATCGCGAGATCCTATACAAACAGGGACCGGCTCGCTTTGCACTGCATCTTGTGCGAAATCCCCACCTCCAAGGAAAAGTCAAATCGATAATTATCGATGACCTGATTTGTGTCGAACAAGATGACCCATTGGATGTTGCTGGGCTTGATGAACTTGCTTTAGTAGCTCGTCAACGATTTCCAGAGCTTGTCAATGATCCTGGCTGGTGCGATGGGTTAGTCGATGGAAAATTAGACTCGGCACTAGCACTTCTGTTAGTTCTTTGCACCAGAGTCGAGAGCCTCGAGCTCACGCTTCCGTACTATCAACAGTCAAGACTGCTGGTGTTAAACCTTGTGTCTTTGACTCTGAGGCATAGTGGTCCCCAACGGCCATTAGAGAACCTCAAACTCGCTATGGTTGGATGGCATGACGCTGAAGACCCTGGAGACATTCAATGTGCGGCACCATTCTTTCACCTTCCGAATGTGAAGACTCTAGTTGTCTCATTCTTATCCGACACGATACCAATCAAAAGCATCTCAGAAGAGAAGGACCAGGATGAACATGCCAGGTTGGGCTTGGATTATGATATCTACGAGACACGATTTCCTGTTGGGACCTCACCTGTTGAGGAGTTGTTCTTAAACTACACTTCTCTCACGTACCAAGGACTGCTCACTGTTTTCAGCGCCTGCAAGCGACTGACGAAGCTCGTCTTCGATTTGCACAACCCCGCCCACATTATTGATCGTCCACATTATAGCTTCACCCTCGTTCGACAGGCGTTGCTCCTCCATGCAGCATCTCTGGAGGAGCTCGGACTCAATCTTGACGGGCACCGCTTCGGGCCCGACGTAAGCCTCGAATGCGGATCAACTATGGGTCTGGAATGTTTAAAACAGTGCTTTAAACAGTTGAACAAGCTCAAACGCCTCACTATGGATATTCATGTCATCTACTACCATGATGATCCAGGAAACGAGAATATGCTGGATTGTCTACCGAGATCACTTGAGCATCTCGGTCTCTTATGCAATCTTTCATGTCATCGGCCACAGGTTCTGCAGTTGGTCGAAATACTGTGTACTGTGCTGAAGGCCTGCGGCACCGGTACCCGTCTTTGCGAACTGAAAACTCTAGAGATATTTTTGTATGTGGATGGTGGTGGCGTAGACGAAGATATATATAAACCGGTCAACGATTTAGCGCGGGAGAAAGGCATCAAGTTCTCATTTATTCACAAGTGTCATGAAGGGGGTGGTGTTTGGGAGCTGATGGGTATGACTCCGAGCCCTTGTCCTCCTATTGATGACACAGGGCCTAAATGAGCAAGATAGGGTTGACACAATTCCATTGATAAACTTTGTATTCGAGGCATTGTACCCGGGAATATGTTAATCAAGACTGAATCATATCACAAGCATGATTAGGGACAATGACCCAAGTGCAGTTGTCTTGGCCAAAAGTCTGTGACCTGCAATCGAGCCTGCTTGTTCTATGTCTCATGTAGCTTGTAAGAAACATGGGCGGAAGGCCTTGGACTTGAATAGACCTGTATAAATGGTAATATCTACTCCTTATCCTTCATATGGAGATTCTCCTGCTCCAGAGCCTGCTCATCATCCGCCGCAAACTTACTTCGATGCCTCAATCTTGATCCATACCTCAAGAATAAGAATGGCGTGAACGCAAACAGACTCGCCATCGCGGCCAAGATGCTCGTTGCAACATTGCTACCCAACCCCGTATACATCTGATGCGTGAAGAGCGGAAAGACTGCAGCAGTCAGCGTACGCGTCAAGCTGATGGCACTGACTGCGCTGGCAGCATATTCACCGTAGCTATCAGTGGCGTATCCAAAAAGCACGTAACTAAAATCATTGGCACTGAATCCGATCATCACCAGACCAATCATGCTGACAGGCCAAGGGACATTCGTGACCCGCGGTGGAATGGTCCAAGCGAAGAGCCACAGACCTATAGCAAGAGATGGAGCTGCGATGGCGAACGAGGCGATTTTGCTCTCGGGGAGGATGCGCCGGTGGGTTCTGCGGTATTTCTTGTATATGTGGGCGTCGTATATCCGGGGCAAAATATTGAGTACCTCGCCGATTGCAATGGCAAGGAATGCGAGACTGGAGCTGTTCTGCGAAAAGTTGAATGGTGGCGCGGTATAGACAATGGTCAGTGATTCTGTCAAGCCGTAGATAAGACCAAATGCGATAGCGCAGAGGACAGCGCAGAAAAAGACCAGGGGATCCGTGACAAGGAACTGCAAGGGTCGGAAGAGAGCGTTTTGCGCAAAGCTGGACAGTGTAATCTTTTCTCCGTCTTCATTGCCGGACTTGACATCTTCGATCCCAGTCTCTTCCCGTACTTCTTTGACAATCTTGTCGAGTAATTGGTTTGCATTTGACTCCTTCGTGAAGATGCATGCAAAAGCTGTGGCACCCATGACGATTGTAGAGATGTAGTATACCCAGCGCCTAGTTCAATGTCAGTCCAGAAAACATCCAGATGACTTGTAGACTTACCAGCTTATGCTCGAGGTGATGTATGTAGAGTAAATAGGGCCTAATGCCAGCCCCAGCATACCAAGGATGGTATAGATGTAGACGACCCAGATCCTATGTTCAGAATTGTACATGTCGTCAAAGTTGCCAAAGGCGACTGTTGCAGGTATTGCCGCAGCCACGCCCTGGAAGAATCGACCAAAGTAGACACCGATTATTGACGGCACCGCGGCTACTATCGCTGACGAGATGCAGAATGTTGTTGCTGCAATGATATATATGGTTCGTCGTCCGAATACCTCTGAGATGGGTGAGCAGAATATGCTACCTATTGTTTGACCCAGCAAGTATCTGTTTTCGAATCAGCAATAAGATTGACATTATGATCAGTTTCGAAACTTACATGGTGACGAAGACGAAATAGCCCATCGTTCTGCTGACTCCATACTCCTCTCGTGCTGAGTCTGCAGTAGCCGTCTGGAACATTGTTAGCAGATATATATTCGTAGCAGTAACCAAACTGACCCCAGAGGAGCTGATTGCCGTCATGTACATCTCCAACCAGCATATAAGAGCCGCAGTATATGTCTTGGTTCCGAAGTTCCAGTTCCGGGGATGTTGGTCAGCATCTTCATCCCAGCAGATACGATTATCGCCGTCGAGATGAACTCCTTTGCCTCGCACAGCATCTTCAATTGAGCCCTTGTTTGTCATTATATTTTCCTGAGATGCGTGCGTAGATGGTTGAGAACTAATCATACTATTCTGGCACAGTCTGCGGCAAAAACGTCGGTCAAGAATCTTTGTAGTCCCAGAATCTTCAGCATGTATCTTGAGAGGTCGCATGAAAGAAGGTCAAAGGGACGGTCTAGATAGGGGACACATCGGAACCCTTGCATCGGGTCCCCAGCCGATCGATCTGGCGGGCCGTAGCCGGATTAGTGATCGATCGGCTGTGTAGGCATCATCTGTATCTACCCGTCTCTAAGTGCCTGCATCCAATCGCGAACCGTAGATGACGTCCAAGACTTTGGTTATTCGAAAACTGTGCGATAGCTTAGTATCGTCTATTTCTAAGACGGGTAGGAAACAGCCGAAGCTTTTTGCAGATTGCCGTTTGCGCGTGTAAGCTCGAATTAAACATTTTAGAAGGTCAATGACGCGCTGTCAAATATCAGCATCACCACTTGTCCTTTTTGAGACCCTTGTGAAACCACAGAAAGCGTGGGGAAAGATGCATGCCTAGCATCTCTTTCATTTTTCTCTAAACTATCCTGTATTGAATAGGTTTAAAGCTACCGCCATTAGACTTGCCGGCCGAACAGGCAGTAATCGCAACAATCAGGTCCATCTCCGCGACAAAGTCGATGTGATCACCAGCTTTACTGATAGGCGGCTCCACTGTGAACTTCCCCGTTTTTCCGTCCACGGGCACGTTCATGAAGCAATTGAACGCGCAAGGAATGCGATCTGGCGCGATGCCATGTTTGCCTAGCGCAAGGGAGAGGTTGCCGAAACAGCCGTGGTGCGGCTCCTTGTCGCCGTAAATGATGCGGAAGGTATCTTTGGAACACGGCGTGAGCAGAAAGTCGTGGCGTCCGCAAGTGTCGTCGACTATTCTCAGCATGACATTACTGCGGTTTGAGTACAGCGGGTGGTTGGTTGTTAGGTATATGGTGTCAGCATAGTCAAATGTGCGGCCATTGGATATGACTTCGTCTGTGTCGTGTCTGTTGAATGCCACCAGGTCAGAGACTTGACCGCCCTTTGGATCGATTACTGTAAGGCGTTGGCCCTTGTCGACGAGAAAAGAAGTTCCTGTGCGCGGCGCAAGTTCGATGATGCCATCGGGTAATTGTCTAGTATCCTCCATTCCGGGAGTTCGGCAGGGACTGTGATTGGCGAAGTATGGTAAATTAAACCTTTAAATGGTAAATATGGTGAGGCACGGAACGGCCATTGTGCTACGAGGTATTCCATGACTTTGTAGTGTTCAGCATCTCGAGGGTCGGCCGATTACCGTAACATTTCGTGATATTCGTCATGGGTAGTTTTGCTCTACTGCAAGCCTCACATCATTAGAAATAAAGGTTATGCCTAATCAAGACTGGAATTTATAAAATGGCTTTACGGGTTTCCTTCCATCCAGTGTAGATCATTTACTAGATCTTGATCAATCAGCCGAGTCACCTAACCCAGAGCAGTTGATTTGCATACTAGCAGTGACGAATATTACGAGATCTCACGGTAATGTTGATCAGATTGTGACCGCAGCATTCCGTTGTCGATGATGCGACGATCAAGGGGCATGACCTCAGCGGCTCATGCTTTCACACATCCACTTTTCCCCAGACTCAATCTGTCATCCCCGTAGCGCTAGCATCGATCGCTGAACAATCTAAGGGAGCCCTAGAAGACGCCTGTACCACTCACTATACACGAAAAGCTACAGTAAAATGGTCTGTACCCTGACCAGATGATTAGCTGAAAAGATTATCCTGGCTATTCTTTCTATTGATAGACCTGACAGCAGATGCTTGCATTGAGCGCCCTAACTCGTTACACCAGTCTACACTCCACAGCCGACACATCGGAGGAAACGGTCCGGTCGGGATGTTGTGTGCATCATCGCTTGGCGCATACATCATGTTTATTTCATTAGTCCTACCCATCACTACATAATGTCAGCAATAACCATGACGCTATCAGGGGTTCCATGCTACGGATCTTCCCCAGATGCCTGTCAGCTCGATCCAAGACTAGCTGCCGATCCTAGAACTTCAGTCAATCCACGTCAATGACATCCTACTCCGTCCTGTTGTGCTATTCACGCTGCTGGGTTGCCACTATGACATTACATATAAGTTGATCCTATGTCCACCTAAAATTGATGCCGAATTAGTTTGTCCAGAGATACCTTTATCTGAACATATGACGTGTATTTCCACGTATTCCTAGCCTTTCCTCATCATGCAGCTTGCAATCAATGCCGTCATCCTATTCATTGTCATCACGGTGGTGACTAGGCTAATACAATTTCGAAAAGCCTCTATCAATCAGCTCGTAAAGAAGTTGAGACTTCTCACGAATGGCTCCAAACTCAGGACAGCAGTGTCGAAACAGGAGGAAGCCGCCTCACACACCGATGGCGTTGATGAAACCCGGCTATCTCCATTGGCAGAACTATTGACGAGGTTAGCGACTTACTCATTGACTGTATTTTCAAAACTGACATGCCATCAGAAACGAAGTTGAGACTCGGTTCGACAAGGATACTTGGCAAGGCCTTGCGTATCAAGATTTCAAAAGCACAATATTAGCTAAGGGAAGCGGGATGAAGACCTTTCCTTGCGTATACGCCACCATGGGATATCGATCAGACGATCATCGCTATGTTTTCCTCGAGTCAGACAACCCATCGGAGCCTCGTAATGTACGCAAGGTAGCTCTAGCTCTAAGCGAGTATCTTCGTATGTCAACCTCTCTGGGCCCCAATACATCCCTCGTCATCATTGGCGCCCCCTCCGAGAAGCAGCGCACCGTCGAAGAGCATAACCGGACATTCTGGGACATGCTTAGAGGCCTTCGTATCTGCGATCCAAGACCTTGGCCAGAGGATATTCCGCAAGACACAGAGGACGCTAAGTGGACTTTTTGCTTCAATGGAGAGCCCGTTTTTCCGGTCATGTTAACGCCAGCACACCAAAAACGCTGGAGTAGACATATGAGTGTGCCGGTAATCGCCCTACAGCCGAAGTGGGTGCTGGATAATCTGCTCGGAACTCCTGAGAAGCGAAAATCTGCACAGAGCAAAGTTCGGAACTTGTTGCAGAAGTATGATACGATAGGCGTCAGTCCAGATTTGACTGCTTACGGTGCAGATGGCACTAGCGAGGCCCGCCAGCTATGTCTACAGGACAAGAACGAATCGGTCCAATGCCCATACCGCAACTTTGATAGCTAAAATGATAAAGCTACAATAGAAGATAATAGATTTTATTTCATTCCATAATAATGCACTAGTGGCCGAGGAGCCTACATCAGTTCATTGACAGGCTGAAGAAGCTGTTCGGCGTTAGTATTATCGATGCGTTAGCTAACTTCTTGCACTTTATGCGTGGCTACGGCTGGAATGGTCAATCACGCAAAGCATAAATGACCTAGTTCGACAAGGCTTCGTGATGGATTAAAGTTTATTGCTGGCAGGACCAAATTATGAGCAAGGCTTTAGGTGAAAGGTTACCTCCCCTAAGTCGCTGACTTATGATAACTGGGCTTTCATTGCAAGTCGGACCTAGTCACTATTAGAATGTGTTGTCACATATGATGGGTCAATGCAATTTACCTCTTTAGCCGTGTCGTAGTCAAACATCCATTTATCAAAAGGCAGAGTGTTGAATGGTGCATTGCCATCGCCTTCACCCATTGGTAACGCTCTCTGTTCGTCCGTCAACTCAGACCCCGGCGGTTTGCCAGAGTTGTACAACTTGTAATTCCACGTTGAGCCATTCTGAAGCCTAGTCACTCGAGGAATCCGAATCTTCTCCCACGTCTCGATTATTTTCGGCACGTCCCAACTGCTCTCCGAGAACAGTATAGACAACGCATCTATATCCTCCACAATAGAGCTGAAGCCTTCCGCCAGGTTTGGAAGCATCGCATGCGCAGAGTCTCCAAGAAGGACCAGCCTCCGCTTTGGACTCGACCACGTATCCAAAGGTTCCAGTCTAGCTAGGCGCCAACGGGAGCAGCTCTGCACCATGTTTGCCAGAGCAACGACGGTGGGATTGAACGACGAGAAGAAGCTCTTGACTACTTCACTGTCGTCACTCGCATCGAAGAGCTTCTGTTCGCTGTCTTCGCTGTCTGCAGCACCGTGTTGAATCGAGAACATAATATTGAACAGGCCTCGGTGGTGATTGTACTTGCCAATGGCATAACCGCCGTGGCCAGCCCACATGATACCATTCTCTGACTCGGGCTTTTGACAAAGGGATTTAGTTCTCTCGTCTTTGGCGAGCATATCGGCTGGAATCTCAGTTGGATAATGTATCGAAGGCGCCCGGATCACAGTGAGGCGGAATGGGTCAACATCAGCAAGAATCTGAGATCGCAGACGAGAGGATATCCCATCGGCTGCCAAGACCAAATCTGCTGTGATTCTGGTGCCATCCTTGCAAGTTGCATACGCGGCTTGGTCATCCTCTTCAACTGTGACAATCTCATTGCCAAAGTGCACCTTGGCTCCGGCCTTGCATGCCTCATCATATAGAACGGTCTGCAATGCTTGGCGGTCAGTGGACCACTCCGGAAACTCTGAGTAAATTCCAGGATTGAGAGTATGCAACAACTCGTTTGTATTTCCATTGCGCGTCTCGTGCTCTTTGATCGGGGCAGTCACAGCTTCAAAGGCTTCGCGCATCTGCCATCGGTAGAAACATCTCACGCCATTTGATCTGACAAAAATGGCTCCGCTTGCGGTGGATAGCGACTGAGATCTCTCAAACAGGTCGACTTTGTGGCCGTCGCGTGCCAGTCGACATGCTGCAGTGAGACCTCCTAAGCCTCCGCCGGCAATGACGATGTGTTGCCTCTTCACATCCATGATACTGGCAGGTCTTCCCAAGGCCGACTTGTGTAGTAAAAAGTTGGGTTTGAGTGCCTCCTCGATTGACAATCAAAAGCTTCTTATAAAGTGGCTTCAAATCGTGTCATGTCGCATTAAATGTCGCTCCGCGATTACTAGATCAAGCCAATCTCACCTAAGATATAGCGGCGTCGCACATTGATCATAAGCAACGATAAGCACTAGATGTCATCGACTCGGAGCGTTGGAGGTAGATCATCCGAGATATCCGCAAACAAGTTGACGCAAGTAGAAAAAGATGATATTTGTCTAAGCTGTCGCGATATAAAGAACAGTAGAAAATAATTTAACGCTCGTAGTCTAAGTAAATGCATTGGGGACAGAAGCACAATTTTCCAAACATTCTAGGGCCCCGGGCGTTCATTCTTGATATCCAGACATAAACCCAAGGATGTCGACCATACTCCAATACATGCCAATTCGTAACGAGTTATTACATTCGCGCTTCCATTTATCTATCATCACATCATCGTTCGTTTCGTCGGGAGTGGGAAGGCGATTCACGCCAGAAAGCCGATTATACAGAGGCTGATTTCAATGGCCCTAGGTATGAAGTTAGGTTTCGGAATAGGTCATTATGGCATGAGACACTTGTAACTTACGTCGAAACACAGGCCAGCACCAGTGCGGCGAGGAACAAAGGCTCTGATGGCTCTGTATCGTCGTCAAGAGCGTTGCCTCCAGGCCACCAATCTCTGAACCATCCAAAGCAAGCAAGGCAAGCAATGGATCCAAGAGTAATGAAGCAATGGATAACGAGGCTGAATGACGGGCGAATGGTTGGGAGAGTCTTGGTCACTAAGCAGACAAGCTCTACTAATACCCAGCAGAGCGTCGTGATGAACTGACTGGTTAGCCCATATCTTAATAAAGAGTGATGATAGACTTACTGCAGGTCCAAGTATCCCAATAGCGACGGCGGTCCTTGATGCAGGAATAGCTGAAACCACAATGCCAGCGATCGAAACAGAGAGAGCTAGGACTCGCAGCGCCAGCCCGAGATTCCGGAACCGCGGTGGCTTCTGTGACTGCAAAACAATGACTTTGGGATCTTCTTCGAGGTCCATATTTATTGACAGGGCTGATGAGATAAGGAACAAAACATAGTTGACCTTCAACAAAGGCCATTCATGGTAGCGATGCCATCACGCCTCTTTATGGGTTTGACAATGGTAAAACAGGCTGACGCGGAATACGTAAAATGGTCATAAGACACGGGCGAAAGATTGCACCGCTGCTCCCAACGACTGATTTCCCAACATTTCCATATTAAAAATTTTATAATGACATGCCACTTTTTTTAGCCTCATGACGCAAGTGTAACTGACACGTGAAGACGGAGCGCAAGGCTGGCTAAAGCCCGTTGGCACTTTTATCGCTGGAGCCACGTGGGTATTCGCCGATAAGGGCAAATTAAGATCTACCTTGGTCTTGACTTGTTTAATACAAGTTTTGAGGTATTTACTAACAGATGCTGATATGCAGGGACCCGCAAGTGTTAAATCGTCCATAGAGATAAACTCCGTTTTGATAGAGATGTCGGAATTGGGTTTAGCTTGCGAGACATGCTATGATCTGACTGGGTCTTGGAGATCATGACTAACGATAGCTTCATGGCCGTCACATGTTTGAAATGACTGCCTATTACGCAATTTAGATGAATTAGGTTTTTGATAAGGCCACGGAGGCTCGGGAGAACTGTCACCGGGGTGCGAGGACACCGCGGATCGGGGAGATGCGTGGAAGGCTCATCACTCCGTCGGAGCATTTTGGAGCTGAGCTTACCCAACGGCAGATTAGGGCTTTATAACTACCGGTCTTAACTCCCGGCTTCCCAGCTGAACCATACGAAAGCTTGGCGTGCCAACAAAGCCAGAGCGTGGGTCCGCCGGCCATTCCTAAGTTGACCTACACCGTTGAAGGTAAGTTAGCCCTATTCCCTAAAATCATTACAGACTACAGCGTATAAATAACTGACCCTAATCTGCCGTACGATATCCCACTTCTACAGACTCTAGAGGTAGTTGTCGGGGATCTAGGTTACAGTATAGGTCCATGACCTACGGTGGTTTGTTAACCAAGTCTGGTCCGCGATTGCAGTGGGTCCAAGACTTACAAGAATTTTAACTGCTGCGTTCATTATTTCTATCCAATAATTCAGAAATAAGTTTCGAAATCCTATCACTCGTCTAATCCCTCGGCCAGTACGCGGTGAAAGTTGTGCTAAGGCTCCAAAACGAACGCCGCCTTAGTACCCACTAAAACATAATGTGATATTAATACTACTATTATACAAAGTTCAATCAAGAGTCAGTCAGATAACTAAAGTCTTGTTTAGAATAGGTTACAGTCCATTATGTCCAAATAATCATGGGTCAGTCTGGTTAAGCACGTGATATTGTTGCCTGATTCGCGTCTTACATCTCCAAACTAGCGCGAAACACTACCTTCCATCATACCATCAATCTCATGAAAAAGATCGCCATGACTCGCCTCAAAGACATCCCGAATGAGATCCTCACAAGTATCTTCACACATCTCTCTGACATCAACCACTCCAGCATCTTCAACGTCACTCTCGTCAACAAACATTTCAATCAGCTCGCCAGTCCTCTTCGCGTTCGTCACTGGAGCGATGAAGGATTCTACGGCTACTACGACGGCGATTCACCATGTCCGCCAATTTCAAGACTAGCTCTCGAGCTTTTACGCCATCCTGAGTATCGTCTACAAGTCAAGACTCTATCGTTTTCATACTTTCAGAGTAGCCAGGACCGCGACGCGGCTCGCGTTCCCATGAAACGCGAAAATCTCCAAATGCTCGCCTGGGCGGCTGAGGAAGTTGTTCCGGCACTCGCCGAGTCAACATATATATGTGCCCGCATCCTCGAGGACAACGACGACGCCGTTGCTGTTCTTGTACTGGCATGGGCGACGAACTTGACGAGCCTCAGCGTGACGATTCCAGACTTTGATCCAACGCCAGGGTATGATGAAGGCCCTCTTGTTCTGCGCTTTGCAAAACAACTAGCTCTCCGTTTCGAGAGCAAAGACCTCAAACCAAATGCACCGTTGCCACTAGCCAAGCTTCAAGAACTCGAGTTTCGGCACGAGAGTGTCGAAAGTATTGTTGGGCTTAAGTATCTGACGCCGTTTCTCTATCTCCCCAATCTCAAGAACCTCAAAACATATAGACTCGGTGATCAAGAGTACAACGATCTTGAGGAAAGCGTCCAGAATTATATCAAAGACAAATACTGCATGCCGTTTCCGAAGGGTACCTCATCTATTGAATCTATCACTATCAAAGAGACTACCTTATCGAGTGATGGGCTCGCAGATCTCCTTGGATCTTGTAGCAGTTTGAGATATTTCTACCTTCACTTCTCATTCGACCTGGAGGAGAATAAGCGGAACTGGATAACACTAGCTGAGAGCCTGGTTCGTCAAGCAGCATCTCTGGAGGAGTTGGATCTGTGTGTTGATAACTGTGATGTTGAGTGGGTGGGAGATGTTGTTGACAACGGGGCAGGCGATTCTAAGCCCATCGATTTCAAAGATTGCTACCACCAACTCACTAGCCTCAAAAGCCTCAGGGTTCCTATGCCTCAACTATCTGGTCACTATCTGTGGTCGCGTTTAGGATCTCTAGAGGCAACCCCTGTGCGGTTGCCGGAATCTATCCAGCATCTCAGGCTCTTGAACATCAACTTGTGGTCTAACGCGCGACGCCTTTCCGAACATGAGATTTCACCCTTCTTAGACTTTGTTGTTAATCTCATCAGGGAGACGGGACGACAGGGGCGATTGAGAAATCTTCAGACACTGGATTGTACCAAAGCACTTTGGGACGATCCAAAGAGAGAAAGGATACAAGAAATCAAGGATCTGGCAGCAGAGCGCGGGATCGACATTCTCCTCGACGCACGAAAGCATGATAGGCATGGGCGAGATCTTGGGGCATAAGTGCAAGTAAATTACAGATCAGATTCGTAATCTAAATTCTATATAAATCTTACAAGCTGAGAACCAAATCCTTCAACTTCTGGAAGTTGGGAGTTCCGTACCCAGTGGTAGGGTCCCATCCAGCTGTGGCGTTCCATCGAGCACCAGGAACAAGACCAGATCCAGCGGGCTCGGGCTGTCCAGACTGAGTGTTGTTACCATCACATCCAATAGCATAACCACCAGTGATGTCAGTCAAAACCTTGGGTCCATGCTTGTAGATAAGAGGGTTCAACCAGCCCAAGCTCTTCTTACCAGCCTTGAAGCGAGCATCGTTCAACAGACCAACGATAGCAGCCCAAACAGGAGCAGCAGCGCTGGTACCTCCACTTCGAGCCTGCTTGCCGTTGTAGATAACCTCGTAGTCAGGAGCAACACTGTGTCCAGCAACATCAGGAAAACCTCGGCCCTCCCAGTTAGTGTAAGGACCGTAGTACTTCTTGGTCTCCTTGGAGACAGTCTTCATGTACTTCTTGATAGCCTTGTCCTGGTAGCTGGGTCGGGGGAAGTACTTGCTAAAACCACCGGAGGATCCCTCCCAGGCGATCTCGGGGGTGACGTCGACGGTGCCGCCAACGGAGGTGAGGTAGGGGCATGTGGCGGGGAAAATGGCATTGAACTCGACGGTCTTGTAGTCAGGAGCAAGGCAGCCGGATCCGACACCAATGTCACCGGAGGAGAAGATGACGCTGATGCCTCGGAGACCGAGAAGACCGATCATGTTGCAGGTGAGTTCAGCATACTCACGAGGGACGCTCTGTTACAGAGTTAGATGGCACTTATATCAGGACCGAGATGATGGAACTTACGTCTTCTTCATCACCATAGGAAGTGGAGATGACGGCAGGGAGATGCTTCTGGCCCAAGAGGTAACGGAAGAAAGGTACGTAGGGCTCATTCTGGTTATCTTTCTCGGTAGGCTGATCGATGTTGGGAACGAAGGGTCTGCGCACGTTAGTAACTCTAAACCTGACACAGCATGGATGAAACTCACGGTGAACCTCCAGTAATGTACTGCTTGAAAGGTAGAGGGTGAGCAATTCCAACAATGTTCTCGGCATCGAGGTTAGCCTCTCCATAGTTTTTGTGCGCAGTGTTCTGATCATCAGTGCCGTTGTTGATCAGAATAGTGGTGTAGTTTTGCTTGGGAATGCCAAACAGCTCCTCAAACTTGAAGACATCAGAGTAGATAGCAGCCTGGCCGAGAAAGCTGCTGAAACCAATCTCACTTCCAGACTCGGCATCAGGAGTGTAGTCGCCAATGTTGTACATCTGCTTAAGGCAAGAGGGAGTGATGCTTGTTTGGCAAGAAGCATCAACGGTGCTCTTGGAGGGAGACACCTTGCGCTCTTGGAGAGTGCGCGATGGGTGAGGCACGGGGTTGAACGCAACGGTGCCACCGAAGTTGGTGCTAGGATCAACGAATTGAATGTGGCCAGCGACATCATCAGGGATAGAGTAAGACAGCGTTCTCAGCTTCGTCTGACCATCCTTGGTGTAGTACTGATAATCACCTCCAAGAAGCGTATTGGCCTTTTCAACATCAGCAGCAAAGTCAATGAAAGCACCGTTGACCTTGTAGTGCTTGATGCCCTTTGACTTGAGCCACTTGGTCACACTAGCCACTGCCTCGCTGGAGGGAGAGAAAGTGCTGGTGAGCTCATCGTGGGACAGCCAGTTGCCGTAGTTGGCGCTATCGGGGCTGGAGAGGTCAAGAAGCTTTGATTCAAGCTGGTCCACGTTTTGCAGGGTCAGTGCAAGACTGAAGACGTGCTGCGTGTTGGAAGCGACTTTGGCGGTTTTCTGGACTTGCCAGCCTTGAGGAGCTTCGGCGTGGTGAGAGAAGGACTTGCCAAATGCTGAGGGGAGCGCCGATAAGGCGAGGACGAGGTTTTGGGAGGAGATATACATGGTGACGTAGACACCTAGCAGAACAAAAGAATGACTTGACAAGACCAGAGACTGGATGGCAGATAAAATTGTGACATCTGTGAATTTGGCTCATTTATCTACATATTCTGTTCTTATCACTTATCACGAATCTATCAAGTTCACGCGCCTCTGGATAACACGGCAAAGAAATGGATAAGTCGAATCACAAAAGGACTCAGTGTTGGACAAAAGGCCTCCGGGGTTCTTGGCGCCGAGCTTCTCGATTGGGGGCATTTTCCGTATCCCGTATGCAGATCATGATGCGATTAGTCCGATATGGGAAGTTACTCAGGGGAACGCTGTGGGGTCACGCACGGATAACGGCATTCACTATCTTATCTGTGAGGGAATGTTTGTTAGTCTTGATGGACTTTTTGTTGGAGGGATCACGCGATCTAGAGGACAAAAGTGCGTGCGTTGGATTGTGGAATGGGACGGGGATAGAAGGTTACATGTAAGGAAATACGGAAATGATGAGATTGAGTTCGAGGTTATTGGGCATTGAGTTTGCGGAATTAGTCATGTATACGGATATTCTGTAGGGGACACATGCCAAGCGCATCGGCGGGAAGGATTGCTTCTGGAATAATGCCGTTGATAGGTCTAGGGGGAATAATCGGGTTTAAGCAGTGTAAAAAGGTTCAATGCGTGAATGCGTGAATTTTTTTTCCCTTATCGCGGGTTATATGTACAGTGCAACGATAATTGAAGTTCAAAGCTTTTCTCATCATGCTTATACGATAATTAATATTTAAGTTCTTTTATGATGATTAATAATTAATAAAAAATAATTCTATCATTTATTTCCTCAGACTGAAATGTCTTATCATATACTGCCGAGATAAAGATACCAAATCATTTACAATTCATCTGCTCTAGGTTATCCTGCTTCATAGAACAGTCAGTCCCAGGTACCATACACGCTAACCCTTCTCAGTAAGTTACATCAAATCTCCCACTTCACCAATCACATCACTTGCTTTCGAAGCGGTCAAAATGGCAATCAACCAATGTCAGCATCCAATCTCAACCACTCAACGCCTCTCGCCAAGACACAATGAATGCCAAGGAGACTGCCGCAGCCAATCCAGGCTCAGATACAGAGGCAACCACCTACTTCCAACTTCTCAGCCTTGTCATTCTCCCCTTCATCGTGACATACCTCTTCACCTCCCTCGGCAATCAGGGCTATCAGTATGGCCAAAGCGCACGAGAGCCTCCGAGGGTTCCGTACTGGATTCCCTACGTAGGTAACACAATTGGCTTTGCTTTCGATACTGAGCGCTTCTTATCGTCTATTCTGTAAGTTCTCCCCGGGCCGATAAGTCTTGGCCTCCACTGATCTCCGCCAAGATCCAAATTCGGCAAAGTCCCGCTTCGTATCTTTGTAGGTGCAGAGCCTATGTACTTTATTCCTCATGGCCAGCCTATCATTGAGGTCTTCAAGGCGTCGCGGCATTTGACTACCAAGTCTCTTGGTGTCATAACTGTTCGAGATGCGTTTGGGGTACCAGTGTGTGATATGCCGATCTATGTTGATGACGATTCTCAATATGGACATGTTGACCCATCAAAGAGATTTGACTTTGTCCAGCATCGTGATTTACATGCTCTTTTGACTGGAGGGCCACTGAACTCCATGGTTGCAAAGTTTGTCAAGATCTATTCAGATATTATCGAGCAAGACACCAGGTTGAATGAGGACGAGTGGACCGAGGTCGATGATCTTTACGAGTGGCTCAAAAACAATCTTCTTCGGGCTGCAATAACTGCTCTGTGCGGCGACAGGTTTCTTGAAATCTCGCCGACCTTTCTCGAAGACTTTTGGGTGTTTGACTATCACCTCCCCAACCTCTTGAAGCGGATGCCACGATGGCTGGTTCCAAAAAGCTACGCGGCCAGAGACAAGTGCCATCAGAGCCTGCTACGGTATCATGAATACGGAAAGCAGAAGTTTGACTTTCTCGATGAAGAAGGCGTCGTCAAGAAGGACTGGACACCAGAGTACGGAGCGAGGGTGATGAGTGCTAGGCAGAAGATGTTTCAGAGCGTTGGGATGACCCCCGAGGGCGGCGCTGCTCTTGACCTGGGGCTTATGTGGGCGTAGGTCAAGTACTAATAACTTGTGAGCTCGACTAACGACTTGTAGAACAAATGCTAATGCCATTCCCGCCGGCATGTGGATCCTACTTGATATATTGCTCGACAAGGACCTAAAGGACAGAGTAATGGCCGAAATGCAACCTTCTTTCATCGAAAATTCTCTATCCTTCGATATCGATAAGCTCTGCTCCGGCCCTCTGATCAATTCCATCTATCTCGAGACGTTACGTCTCCGCGTTGCTTCACCCGTTGGACGAACACCAATTATCCCCGATCTGAAAATGGGAAGATGGAAATTCAAGCAAGGCGTCGGCATGCTATCTTCATCCTGGGTCGGCGGCCACGATCCTGATTTCTGGAACACTGGATATGTACACCCTGGCGGAACTGAAGAGCATCCTGTTGAATCGTTCTGGGCGGAGAGATTTCTGGTCTACGAGAATGATGCAGCCAGCGGTCCAGTTCGACCAACCGCTCTTGCGGACAAGCCCACAAAGCGTACTCCAGAGGATGATTGTAAAGCACGGTCTACTATTGATGGAACGCAGGGTTACTGGTACCCTTATGGAGGCGGGACAAGAATGTGTCCGGGTCGATTCTTCGCCAAACAGGAACTCATAGCTGCTGTGGCGGTCGCTCTGCGTGCATTTGACATTGAACTTGTTGACCCTGAAGCGGCGAGTAAGGTCAGGCCGAATATGGATTACTTTCCGTTTGGAACAATCCCGCCCAAGGGCAAGGTCGCTGCTCGGATTAGGAGACGAAAGCTCTGAAATGGCTGAGCTTGGTTTCCGATGTAACATTTTTTGGGCATTAGTCAGGGCTTGAGATATAATAATACACATGAGAGTATTTGTAATTTGTGAGCTATGATCTGCCATGGTTGAATGGCGAGAGTATCGTGCAACTATAACTGCATTGTGATGTGTTCAACTCCACTGTACGTTGTGTCACGAATATGTATACGTCTCGCTACTCTACCTTTCATAATCCATATGCACTGGAATCACAATGGAATCGTTTATCTGACATCGCAAATTCTCAATCACCGGAAATTTTTGTCGATTTCAAGACCGGGCCTGACTGCCAAGTCTTCAAAGTTGGCGATGAAGTCTCTTGGCTAAGCCCAACGACTGAACATGGAAGCTATGCGGAGTATCAGCTCGTAAGCGAGTTAGCCTGCGCTGAAAAGCCGAAGAAACTCGATTTTGTCGATACTGCGAGCTACGGTTTGACTTTTTTGACAGCATATCAGTCGCTGTATCGAAGAATGGAGGTCAAGCCTGAAGAGCAGACGGGTATCTTGATCGTAAGTTCGGGGCAGCTTTCGGCATGGAAATGATGAACTGACATGGCTCCCATAGATAAATGGAGGAGGCGGTGTTGGAAGTGCCGCTATTCAGCTTGCGAGGAGAGTACTCAAGCTTCCGGTCGTTATGGCTACGGCATCGCGACTTGGTTACTAGAGAGCCACCAGTGATCACGCTGAATAACAAATGAAGTTTTAGGAAGCAAGAGGTCTAGTTATACAAAGTCTTTCGCTGCAGTGGTATCCGCGTTAATCAACACAACCCTCCCTCTCCCAAGAAAATCTTCGCCAACTCCTTCACCTAGCTCGACAACGCAACTGCTCCAAAGTTGATACTCCCAGTACTACCCAACTCATTCAACCAACCCTCCACATCAGAACTCACACCAAGAGCAAATTCCTCCTCAACAACCCCAACCTGCCACGTATTCGTCACCACCAAATCCCCGCCCTGAGCAGAAATGACACTGAATGTCAACGCCGACCCAAACGTCGGCGCGGTCTGCGTGAATGTCGCACTCTCAATAGCCCACTCACCCTCAGTTTTACCTTGTATAACACCAAGATTGCTTATCTCCCATGAATACGATCGCGTTTTGCCGTGGTCCTTGACAAAAGACTGCCAGTCTTTCACAAACTTAGCCAGGCCGATATGATCATTCTTGGTACCCGAGTCCAGCTTGGCAGATAGACCGTCCCGTATCGCTTTCGCGCATGACCACACCGTCGCTTCTAGATTTGCGCTCATGTTTGGCTTGGTTTGGGCCTCGTTGATCTGTTCCCGAACCTTGGCAACGAGTTCCTCATCAAACGTAAACGGCCAGTATGCAACGCTGTTAATTGCCGTCTTGTTCATGTCGATGCTCGGATGGCCCGGCTTCTGAAACTGTCTCAGACAAACAGGTGTACCGCATAAGAACGCAGCAGCCTTGATCTCCGCCAGTCTCGTCGCCATCGATACCGCAATGAGCGCGTGCATGAGTCCTGTCAAAGTCGTACCGTGTTCACGACACGCGTTGACTACAGGTTTTAGTGCCTTTTTCGTGACTTTCGTGGCCACCATGCTCGTCGTGGAAGGTTCTGTCGGTATTGGTGCCCATGTCGCCATGTGAGGTAGTTCTTTCGCCTTCATCGAGGCGATAATATCCCGCCCGAACTCACCGACGATGAAATGCAGGGAGACAGGTAGTTTGATTAAGTGATGCAATGGGGGCGTGAGTTCAGTGTTTGGGACCTCAAAGATGCGGTCTTTGAGAATCACACTGTCGTCGTCCGGTGTGTTGAGACAAGCGAAGAGGCTGTCTTGGAAGACCTTTCCGCTCTTCCCATCTGCCGCGGTATGCTCCCAAGCAAAGACAATATCGATAGAGTTGGACTCGGCTGGTCTGAGAACAGTCGCTCTCCAACCGGGTTGGGTCTCGAGATTGGTGTAGGGCTCATTGACTTGCCATTCCAAGATAGCATGAAGAATTGATTCGTACGCTTTTTGATCAGAGACTGTCCGCCATTCTATGTGATTATTCAAGTCGACCTGATCAAGTCGTACCCAGTACTGCTTCTTAGAATCCGCATTGATTCGCCCAACCGTGAACAACGGATGCCTGAGAATAGCACGGGCGAAGGCATTCTCAACAATGACTTGGAATGTTGCAGCATCCGAGGTAAGGAGTGCTTCGGGAATGCGATAACGACATGATATTGCACAGCCAATGATTGCACCTAACGAATAATGAGCGGCTTGGAGGTGTTCACTGCAAGATGTTAGCTCTACTACTAAGACTGCGGGACGAGGTAGTACTCACACAGGGCTGAGCTTCCGCAAGACCTTGTCCTTGTCGTTCAGACTTCTGGAGCTCTTCTTACTACGAAGGCGGTTGATCATGTTTGACGACATGGTGTAGCTGTAGCACTCGGCTGCAGGAAGAAAGTTAAAGTCTGTACGGAGCAGCGAGTTAAGCTCTTTAACTATAAAGCTTTAGAAGCATGAACATGACAGTTTTATAGTGAACTTTATTAAAATAGAATAGTCTCCCACTGTCAGATGGTGACACGCTCGGTTGGCTTCAAGGTGAACTGGCAGGGTCGTTTAGCCAATCAGCTAGTCCTGTTCCGTTGGTCGTCGTGGCCCTGGTTCGTGACGGTGACGCTAGCGCGGTCATGATTGGGCTGATTCATTCCGTCGGGCGTCCGCGGGCACAAGGTCCAGTCGCGTTTCGGCACCTTTGATTGAGGCTCAGGGCGTCGCTTTACCCTACAAGGCTACTGTACGCATCGTTCGCACTCGGATCAAGTTGCCTAGAGTGTTTCAGGGGTTTGCTCGATCAGTTCATCTGAACATCTCGTCTCGTATTACGAGAGTTGATTGGTGGACCCAAGCTTCCGTCATTGATCTGGTTGATAAGATATCTACAATTACAGTCCGATCAGATCATAATACAGCTCAACTGCGAGTATCAACACGTGTCCGATTCCAAGTCATGTTCTTAGCCGTGAAAGTAAGCAGACGTCAATGTTGAGGCTGACGTTGACTTTGGTAGGGGCAGGGCTTTGTTTAGAATCCGGCGACCCGCGGGCCGGCTCCAATCACTAGCGTCAGCCGTACAGGGTTTACTTCGTAAATACAAATGATGATATAAACTGACAAGTAGCCGTACGTGGGAACAAGCCTGTTCTCTCAGGCTCAAAGATTGATGTTCAACGTTTCATGCCCAGTCGGAGACTTCCCCGTGGCAGCATATACTGTCAGTGATCATGCCCATGTACACAGTCGCTTGTTCAGGTCGGATCCACTGACGTTACAGTGTCAGCTCATAAAGTAACATCGAAACCTTGAGCATAACATAAAGAGCTCATGAAACTCTTAGCTCTCTGTGTTTTAAGCGTAATAGAAGTTGTTTTATTCAAATTGTCCTTGATATGTAGATCGAGCAGTATACTAGCCTAGCAGTAAAGAAGAAATCGTTGAGGAGAAGAAGCCGAAGGAAGAGTAGGCCGCGATATACCGGACATTAACGTGACAGAAGATAGGTATTAGGAAGAATGGAATGGTTGGTTCCTTAGTATAGGAATCGTCTGATGTATTATCCGGCGGTGGCAGAAAGTGAATCGAGGGCATAGACTTTTAACTCTAAGAGTCACGAACAGTCAGAATTTCGGACATTCATTGCAATGGCAATACGTGAGTATGTGTCAATACGCAATTGTGATTGAAGCCCCCCCCACAGTCCGTAGAAAGCGAACGCCATTTTGGTGTACATAAAACACATATGACTGTCCACCGATTGACGCTTCATCGAACATCAATCCGCAAGGACAATACACGAATTCCCACGAGAAGAAACAACACCCTGGCGGCTTACCAACATACAGTGATCATGTGCCGACCGAATGAGACTGTCAGGATATGCCGTTGCAAATATAAGGAGACGGAAAAGCGATGGGAACGTTGCCACCTAGCCAACCAGCTCAGATTAGAAAACAGAGACTTGGGTACTTGCCCTCATCTCAAGAAGGTCAAACGTACATTGCAGGGATATAAGTGCATGGAATGCCAATATGCAGACTTGGAGAGAGAGAAACACTGAGGACGCGACCAGAGCGGTATACGGCAAGTAAAGGCGCAGGGTTTGCCAAGTGCCGGAAGTCTCGCTGTTTACAAAGAGGTACTTTCAAAAAATAAAGAATCGCAAGGTTTAATAAAGACCTTTCATCTCTCAACGCCTACAAGATCTACATGATCTAATCTTTCGCGATTAACGTGATTTACAAAGCATTAAGTGTAAGCTTCTTTAAAAAGGATAGCCCGTCAGTAAGCATATACAGGCCACGAGGGCCGTGGATTAGATAAGGAGTTTCACTATGAAACGTGAACACACAGGTCTGATTGAATGTTATTAGCTTGTGTGAGTTGGTTCGATGGGCTAAGTACAGTGAGTGATGCTTCGGTCACCCGAACTGTCAACACGATTAATGCAACTACCGTACCTTAATAGCAGTGAAGCAAGCCTGAAAGGCAGTGATTGAAAGAATTAATTAATGTATTACTTGCGTCATATTCACAAGAGTATTACTTTAATTCAAGACATCCAGTGGCTCATATCTTAGATCTCAAGAAAGTATGCTATGGAACATCTGAATTTATTTGTGATTCACTTGTTTGCAATGTCTTAGCAGTACAGCAACTGTTTAGCAGATGCTCAACTACGCAATCCCGCTTCATCTCACGAGTACATCCAGCCTTGGAGTTGGGACAGCGCACACGCAAGCATCCAATCACATCCATAACGTCCCTGGCAAGCCGTATTCTGTTTGCCTGGATCCTCCTTCTGTCCAGGGGACAGCACTGACATGTCCTGTGATGTCTTTGTATACACTCTAGACAGAATAGATGTCCGCAGGGTGTGATGACCGGAGTGACAAAAATGCCGATACATATCGGACAGACGAGCCGATCCTTGATATCGCTCGTGTATTCAAGGCTGCCAAAGTCTACAAGATTGATTACATCTTGTTGTGTTATACAGTGGCGCTTTGCCTCACGAGAAACAAGAGACTCCACAGGCCATTCTACAGTAGCTGGTTGAGCTGGACGTGTCAGCTGCGGGGTGCGGGTGCCACGTTCATTTTCTTTTCTCCTTACAAATTGGTCCCCAGTGAACGGTTGTGTTTTCGGCAGCGCTGAGTATGTCGTGAATCAAGAGGTTGGTGTTACGCCGAGGCCTTTGCTGTTGGTGACCTGGCATATCTGCCTACTGGACGTGCCTAATAAATGAGGGGAAGATAAATCGTCATTTGAAGAATGCCATGTGGTATAATCGGTATGTCATGAATTTTGGGACGGAAATGTGAAAATTGGGTTTGATCTTATGGACGGATTCGGGGATCGGCAGGGTCACATGTGCCATGCCCATGTTGGAAAAAGAGAGTCAGGGTACGTGGGGAACTATCACCAAAACGACCCCGGGTTACATCATTATGAACGCTGCATTACAGCCATCATCTGTCATCTGTTTCGGGTATGATCAACTTGTTTTATTTCCGCCGAAGCTGCCAACTTCCAAGTTTTCCAGCATCCATGCTAAGTAGGTATGGTATACAAGCAGATGACAGCGTGAACAAAGAATGGAGCTGGCGATTGTTCCAAAGCAGCACCAGTTAGCTCGACTGTTAATTCCGACTTTATATTTAAGAACAAGAAATGCCTGTACCCTATGCCTATGGTGCTTTGGTTGTACTCTAGTGTTACAATGCGAATTAGGGTACGTACGTTGTCGCTTATTCCCGCAGCCAGCGGCAAAGCTTAGCGATCTTGAACCCTGAGAACCTGCTGGTCCAATGCGTGAAGTGAACAGGAATCACTGCGGAGCAATAATTATTGGCTGCTTCAGATTTACACCAGGACTATCCGTCCGTACGTACGCTACTGCGGATGGCGCCAAGCCAAACATGTCCCACTAAGGCCAGGGGCCTCGACCTGTAATATCCGTCGTCCCTCTCCGAGACGTGGGCGTATGTATGTATCTCTCTCTCTCTCCTCATTTACATAAACCTAGAGACACACGCATGCTGCACACATGGAGGTGACATCATACAAGACGAGTTGGGTTTGTGGAAGTACGGTTACTCGACCCTGCCGATACCTCGATAACCGCCGTCAAATTAGATAAACACTGCTCGATTCCCAGGTCTCTCTCCGTTCATCAAGATCGCCACACAATTCACATAATGTGCCATTCCCCCTTATCAACCACTATGCCATTCCCCTCTTCATTGAGTGAGCCAATAGATGCGACTATTCGATGTACACGCCCTCGTTGTCAGCAACGACGTGCATCCCGCACACGAGCCAAATCCTCATCCACATCTCCCCCAAGAAGATCAAAACATGACCGTTCACGCTTAAAGGTAAGGGGATTCACCAAACCTACATACCTATACTTACTATGCCAGTGCACCAATCGATTATCGGAATGCGTTGGCCATCCACTCGGCAATGTCACTGTATTCCAGACATCAGCCATAGCGTCGGCCTTGACGAATGAGACCGAATCCCCTCATGGCAAATGCCATACCGACGCGCCATGCTATGTAACTGGAGACCATGAATCATTTTATAGCAAAATACACACAGACAAGGCTATGTGCAAGCCAACAGGTCTGGGAGTCTCGTACAAGAAGCCTAGACCCCAAAGCCATCCGCCAAAGCACCAACACCACCAACGACAGAATCTGCGGCTCTGGGAGGTGAAACTTTCCCAGCCGATCAACAACAGGTCATGCACGTCCTGCCAGACTGAGGAGACACCGCGATGGCGCCAAGGTCCGGCAGGACCCCGAACGCTGTGTAATTTCTGCGGTCTAATGTATGCGAAGCGACAACAGAAACATGCCGATGCACCATCTAGTCACTGCTTTAGCTCTGACTAGCCTTCCCAAGCGCCCAGAAAAAGTTTCCGCTTAACAATGACCTCCCGGCGACTGCTCACGACTAATTGAATGCTTTGGCTTAGGCCGGTTTGTTTATGATATCACTAGGGAGCGAAAAGCGAAGGAATGGAAAAAGGAATTTCAGGTTTCTTTACAAATATGAATTATCAAAAGGCAACAATGTAATATATCAAGGTCAAACGCCAAGTGCTGTGCCTGTGAAGTGATTGTGTTGCATGTCTCGAGTTTAGGCACCAACCCAAAGGTAAACCGGAATACAGAGCGTTACATATTCAAGGGTTTAAGGGTCCAAGGGGTCCAAGGGTCCATGGCATCTCGGGGTCTCAGCAGAAGACACTAGACAGGGATATACGGAGTGTAGTCCCCGTCAACCAACCAGACGAGCAGTTGAAAGCGGAGAGGCCCCGACGGAACTTCAGGATCCCCATTTCTTTTTCGAATGCATGAGTTGAGAATGACGAAATGGCTTTTTTTTGTGGCTTACTTTGTCTTAGCCTGGCAGCGGGAAAGAAACTCCGGATTCTCTTCCTTGTCCAACACTGTACGTAAGAAGGTAGCGCTGCGTGCGGAACAGCTCACATTTCTGGTCTACGGTGCAGCGTTTGTTTTTGGGCAGCCAAATTATCCACCAGGAAAAAGAACCTCGGCGGTTAAAAAAAAAAAAAAACGGCTTGTGATTGATTACCCGGCCCGTGTGGCGAATGCCATTCGTAAGATCGATGATTGAGGAAAGATTGCCACAATCATCGAATGGCATTTCCATCGGTTGACCATGGGCATGATCGGTGAAACGGGCGGGAGCACCCAGAAACTCCCAGGGACATAATGTTCTAGACCGTCAAAGACCCTGGGATCTAGAACTCTTTGTCTATCCTTTCTGGTATAGTGCACCTCTGCCAGTGGCCAATAATCTCTTGTCGTGTCCCCTCTTAGCTTCGCGTCGCGGTGGCGACACAGAGGCCCAACGTTAATGGGCGGGGGCTTTATCGTTGATCCTTTTTACCTGGGCTTCACATCCTCCCCAAACTTGATAATACATACCTATCGTCAGGCGACAGAAAATGCCGGATGCCAGGGATGCACCAATGTCTGAGGACAGGCGCGAGAACGAGACCTCGAGGTACGTTTTGTCAGAGAAACCATATGCTGCTGTCTGAAATGAGCTACTCACCATGGTTCCACAGATACGATGAGTTGCTGCGCGCAACGTGTAGGCCCTTCAGTCAGATCAGCGCTACCAAACCCGAAAAGTCACCAGATTCCGTCCTCACTAGTCTCGCTCAGTTAGCAACTTGTCAGACCAACACTGAGCGCTCATTTGTATCTCTATTTGATGAGGTGAGGCAGTACATAGTCGCCGAAGCAACACCCTCCACGTCGCTACTAAACAGCTCATCGTTGCACAACAGCGACGATGATCTCTTGCTCTGCGGGACCTACATCCCCCGTGCTGACGGGGCCTGTCACTATGCTTTACGCGCTACCGAGGACGCTCTGGATGCATCTTCCTCGCAAGAGCTGCCGGTAATCGTCGTTCAAGACTTGGCCGTAGACCCGAGGTTTGCATCGAGTCCCAATTGCCGTCCAGGTAGCTTCGCCAGGTTCTACGCCTCTGTGCCAATACGGTCTCCCCGTGGCATTAACATCGGTGTCTTGTGCGTCATGAGCTCTACGCCTGGCGGTGACTGGGAAGACAAACACTCAAATTTCATGCGGGGATTGTCGCAAACGATCATGGATCACCTCGAGGGTAACCGAATCAAGCATTCCCTAAAACGCAGCACGGCGATGAGCCTTGGGCTCCAGAGATTCACTGAGAGGGGGTTGAACTCACCAGTTCAGAAATCGCCTCTCGGCTCAGAACTTCATGCAAACGAAACCCCAACGCAACGCGATATTGACACTATCTCCTCTACACAATCTGTTCCCTTGGAGAACCCGAAATACCAACACAAGGATCACACGTCCTCGAATCCATTTCTCATCGCCGCCACCATCGTCAAAGAAGCTCTCCCTGCTGATAACTGCGCCTTTTTCAGCGGAGACTCTCTGGACCTTCATTTAGTCCATTCGCCAGAAACAGAAAGTCAATACGACTTCTCCCTCGATGCCTCTTGCCTAAGTCCAGGCTTCTACAGCAGTGCAAGCGTCAACGATACCCCCACTGCTGACAAATTCCAACCCTCTTGCCAATTGCTTGGATCCTCCAAAAGCTTTGGCTCCAACTACACAGAAGGTGCCAACAACATTTCACAAGTATTTCTATCTCACATGCTACAACAATATCCGGAAGGCTATATATTCGACTTTGATACACAAGGGTCATTCGCTCATGATACGAAACGTGTTGCCTCAGCATCAGAAGAACAACCGTTATCGCCGATCGCCTTTTCGAGAAACGAACAACATAGCTACGAACAAGGGGAGCTGCAAAGGGCTTTCAACGGGGCCCGATCTGTAGCGTTCATACCTATTTGGGACCCTCTGAAGTGCCTGGTTTCCATCGGCGGCTTTGCATGGTCAAAAGCACCACGGCGTGAATCCGACAGAGACAGCGAACTGCCATTCTTCAGGGCCCTCGGAATATTGGCAGCGTCCGAGGCCTTCCAAATAGAAACACTGGCAGCCGACAAGGCCAAGTCAGACGTTCTGGGCTCGATATCCCACGAACTGCGATCTCCACTTCACGGAATCACCCTTGGCCTTGAACTGCTAAACGACTCTGGCTTAGGTGCAGCACAGCAGAACATAGCTCACTTGATCGGCACATGCTGCCGTACCCTGCTTGAAACGACAGAGCATCTTCTGGATTTCACAAAGGTCAATCAATTAGTGGGGTCAGATACGATAACCGACGGCCGTTCGGAGGGATCCACGATCAGCACTGCGCCCTCGAATCGGGAGCAGATCATGAACAAAACCATTCACCTGGACCAGATCGCCGAAGATGTAGTTGAGAGCGTTTATGCTGGCCATAGCTATCAGCACGCAGCGATCGCTCATATCTTCAATCTTTCCAATAGCCGAACGAGTGCCGACGTCAGCGCCATTCGACGGATGGATTCGATAGAAGCCGCAGAGGCACAAGCCATCAACCAGAGGAACCGACCACAAGATGGCGTCGTTTCCGTGTTTTTACTCTACGATCCGACGCTCTCCTGGAGCTTCCAAACCAAGGCCGGTGCGATTCGCCGGATTGTTATGAACCTCTTCGGGAACTCACTCAAGTATACTTCCCAAGGCTTCATAAAGATTACGATGGCTCAATCGCAACCAGAAGATGCAATAGGAGGGCAACGCATGGTCGAACTGGTGGTTGAAGATACAGGGCGTGGAATCAGCGAGGACTTTCTTCGCAATAATATCTTCAAACCTTTCTCTCAAGAGGATCAATTATCCAGTGGGACGGGGTTGGGGCTCAGTTTTGTTCAGAGAATGACATATCAACTTGGCGGCACAATATCCATCAGTAGCCAAGTAGACGTGGGCACCAAAGTCACAGTGTCGATACCCATGCTGCAAGGCACAAGCTCTCCAGGATCTGAATTTGCGGTCTACTCACACAGCCCCTGCCACGGTCTACGCGCCAGACTGACAGATCTGCTTCCAAGTCACGATGACGCTCTTCAGCATGAGTCTGTGACTTGCCAAGCATTGATGAATGAGCTTTGCTTTGAGCATCTTGGCATGGTATCGGACGCGTTACCAGAGGTGGAGCGGCTAGCTCCAGATGTCATTGTCGTGCAGGACACCTCAACGAGAAATATTTCAGAACTAGCGCAGTCATGGCCAGACGCACCGGTGCTGGTGGTTTGCAACAATGCACTTGTCGTTCAAAGATATGAGTCAGCACACGTATTAACTGGGCACACCAGATTATGTGACTATATCGCGCAACCGTGAGTAATGTTTGTTTACACAATGCTCACCTTTACTAACCCGTTTCAAGCCTTACCCCGAACAAGCTGGGAAGGGCAGTCTCAAGAGCCATTACCCTCTGGGCTGAGAGGGAAGACAGTCCACACAGCACAGGAACAATACCACTGCCCACGCCCTCAGACACCGTATCATGCAGCCAACCACCGACCCCCGCCATAGAGAGCCCTCTGGGTGGCCTCATCCCAGCCCAAGACTACTTCCAGACCCCACAGTTCCTCCTGGTAGAAGATAACCCCATAAACCTCAAGATGCTAACTCATTTCATGAGGAAACTCCAAAAGCCGTACCGCACCGCAGTCAACGGGCAGGAAGCGGTAAATGTGTATAAAGAGATGCCGGGGCAATTCAAATATGTACTCATGGACATATCAATGCCTATAATGGACGGCTTAGAAGCCACGCGTCAGATACGAGCGTTTGAGCGATACAGCGGAATAGCTACATCCAAGATCTTGGCTATTACGGGGCTTGGGTCTGAGAGTACGCGGGAGGAAGCAACCAGAAGTGGTGTCGATGTTTTTATCACGAAGCCTGTCAAGTTGCGCGAGCTTGAAGTGGTTATTAATAGTTAAGGTGGAGGTTTGGTAGACAAGTGACATCTATAGGAATTTGGCTGGACTAATTCGACTAGAGAGCTGGGGGCAAGAGATAACTGTTCATTCCGGTGCCTTGCAAGGACTCGGGACCGAGCACATGGGGCTGAGATGGATGACTGCAAGTATCGCAGCGAGGCAACAAGGCTTTACCTGTGTAATGAAACCCTAGCTGTGTTGTAGATATAACTTGTATTTCCGTAAGGCCTTATAACTATTAATATGATACCTACATGAGCTAGCCTGCGTAATATATATTCATTATCTGCAAGTAATCCATAGAAGTACCGCAAGTAAGTAGCAGAGTTTACCCTGTGAAAGACACCTTTCTGTTACCAGAGACATACCCCTAAGTCACACAAGGAATCATAAACCTTGGTGCCAATCCATTCTAACTCACAAGTTAAAGTGTATGACGAAGTCTCGAGAGTCACCTTGATCACTGAAACATGGACCTGCAAGCTACTTTAATAGGTACTATCCTCCGTAGAGCATATTTCGCTCTTGGGGCCTACAGAAAAGAGAGGACAAACTGCATTAACAGAGGAAAAGAACTTCTGATATTGTGGCTCAGGAAATCATAAGCCTCTTATAACGGTAGCTCAAGTCATGCTGATGTATGACCTGGGAAACAGCACGCCGCTAGAAATCTGAACATGCTTTACTGGTAAGCAGACCTCTATCAAGCTATCCTTTGGGATGTTGATGTTTACTCTTGAGCTGTTTCATTTGATTGGTATGCAGTTTCGAGACATTCCCATGGGATACTTAGCAAGCCAAGTGCAATATATGACCGAAAGTGCTAGAAGACAAGCTAGAGGACGGGGCCAAGGACACTTTGACAGCACCCGTACCAAAGTCCTCGACGTCACCTCACAACATGAATACTGTGTGTATCAATAGATGAAAACTTTGAAGATACGGTTGGTGAAGTGGAAGTTCAACTCCGTCATCTCTAGTACGGAGTCACGATGTCAAAACGACCCGGTAGTAATACCCCCCACTGTAGTACCTTTTCGACAGATGCTCTGGAGGATGCACAAATTCCCATATGCTGCCTATGATATCAAGAAGCAGGACGGGGATCTTCAGTACGACATCGGTGGAAAGCATCACTGAAGTTTCCAGCGATGACCAAAGACGTGGTCTGTCGAGAACATCCGGGATGCTAAGTGCTGCGAGGATACTGGAGATGGGGCGCTTATGTATCATGTTGCTATGGTTCTTTGTAAGTAGTGGATTCAATTGCTTCCAAGGAGAGCTGCAGAGGACTGTCTCCCGGTGGTCTTGAGTCCCAACCGCGGTGCATTCTGTCACATACGACCATACCTGCAGTAGAATACGGGATCCCGTCCGCTCTCCCATAGTCAAGCCTGCAAGGGGCGGATTAGTAGTTGGGNNCCCGCTGTTGTATGTTTTTTGCCCTATTTTACGATTTGAACTGCCCTTACTTTGCCTGTTTTGTAGGTTGTAGAAGATGTGTTGGGGCTGACTGATGATCTGGGCTGTTGGACTGATTGGGGGGCGAAGTCGGACGGACATACTGGGTGGGGAGACTGCCCGGGACTTGTTTGTGAAACTCTAGTGCGACTAAAAAAAATCTTCAAATGAAGTGATGTAGCCTTCTCTGTGCCTGTTTGGTTGTAAGGTTTTCCTGGTGAGGTCAAGTGAACGGCCACCGATGAAGTACCCCCACTCTCAACCGGGATGGAACATTTCACCGTGTCGACACATCACTTTAATTGTTTTCTTGCCTAAGCTTGAAGTGAGCCCCATGCAAACTCACGGGGAATCGTAAATGAATCAAGAGCTGGTGTTCACTCAATTGAAGTTGGCAAACCTAATCTTCGCTAAAGGGAGTGCCGGACATGACATATCCTAGATGTCTTTCTTGTCCAAAGCCAAAGTCTACCGCCAAGTGGCTCAAGCGAAATACATGTCGTCCACGTTGTTCTTCCTTCCTTTCACGCAGTGTCCGGCCTTGCATCCCTCGCAGTGACGTTCCTCGTGAGGCGCCGTGGTCTTGCCACTGTACAGGGTTTTCAACCTCAACTCCGTTCCACTTCTTGATACGGTACGTGACTCGGTCGACGTAGGTCTCTTCGTTGAGCTGAGGCTTGCTCAGATGGTTGCATTTGAGGCAGCGCTGGTGGTAAACACGGACATTGTAGCGGTTGCGGGTGTACTCGCGGATCGTGATGGCCACGACCATGCTCTTCCAGCCGGGGGAGGGGCATTTGTTGTTGTGGCAGACGAACCGCCCGATGATTTTGGTGTCGTAGGTATGGATGGCGCCAAGATCGTCGTCATTGTCGAAGAAGGTATAGTCGAGCTGGTCTTCTTCAAGCTTGTCGGCCACTTGATCATGAAGATCGGGGAACATGGACCACGAGCGCGGCGGCTTCTTTCCTCTCTTGCCTGGCATGATTGATCAATCGCTGGTTGTTTCTGGGTTGCGAGTTAGTTAGCACTCATGTCGCTTTGAAGATAAAGCTATACCGCGCGACTTACCTAGTAGCAGTTGTCGTATTGAAATCGCCAGTAAGGTTGAGATGAGAAGTGAAGGAGGAGAATCTTGAGAGGGGGAAGAGGGGGGGAAGAGGAGAGAGGAGAGCAGAGAGAGGAGATGGAAAGGGAAAGGGAGGGGCACAGCACCTTGCATAAATGACGAAAGAGTAAACACCATGCACTGCCGTGCATCTGTTTGCCAGTGTCAACGCCAATCGCGGATACTTCCTACTGGCAAACAGTTGCAGCTCGGAAGAACTCGAAGCGCCACGTACTACTTATCATCGACTCTCTGATCGACCAAGTACTGCCTTGAAAAGCTCCCCGGTTCAACCATCATTAACTCAAGTGACATTCTAGCAAATACTGTTTGTCCCTAACCACGATTGGCAAAGAGCCCTTTTAAGAACTGCTTCTACTAGACACTGTTTGTTTCGAACTAGCAGCGCCTATTGGTGATTCAAGTTGTTGCGGTCGGCCTCCCGCGTCGACCATCCCCCATCGACCACGTAACACGACTCTGGAAATCCCAGACATACAGAGTTGCAGGAAGCATTTAGTTACCGGTGTTCATTCGTTACTTTTCTCACCTTCTTCCCCTCTGTATTGTGTCTCGCCGTTGCTTCGTGTGTAGGATGTCCAACTTCGTAACCCTTTTCCCCGTTCAGTCAAGGAACAGTAATGCTCGCGCCAAGCAACCCTACAAAATCGGAAACCCTTGTCGGAAAACATTGGCTTCTAATTTTTCTTGGAACGGTTTTGAGCTTCTTGTTTAGGAAACCTGACCGTCAGGATCACTTCACAGTCTCGGGGAATGTTAGGGCCTCAAGGGCTGTTTCAACTGCCGGTTTTGCTGGAAGCCACCGCTATATAGAAGTCTCTTTGGATATTAATTTTGAGAAGAATTTACAGCACAAATTTCATAGACATAGCCATTTATCCCATGGCCGTGTAGACGATCTGAACAGTATGGCCCTAGTATTGCGATCCCCAATCAGCTCTTGGCTCGACACCATCTTTGTCATCGAGATAGGGCTTTTGGGCACAAGATCTGGCCAGATCACAAGCAGCCAAAGTAGGTGAGCTGCCAAGAGTAGCGCTTACTTCTTAGTCCCCGCTGATGCCTGCTCAGCCCTGCAACGAATTCATAAAACGCACAGCTTCCCCCACGACAAAACAATACTCCATCCTAAAAGGCGCAACACTCTCCGGCAGCCAAGGAACGCAACATGGGCGCCACAATCTCGCAGTTCTGGTCCCCGTCCCCAATCACTGTCGGCTTGATAGGTCTTCGCTCAGCAGGAAAAACAAGCATCGTGCATAAATTAAGCGGCAACTCAGAGCCGGTAACGCCATCCGTTGAGAGTGAGTCTCCTTATGTCGGCAATCAATGCACAGGACTGACATCAATAGCTGTCGAGGTCACTCCCGTGTTTCAGGGAAACCAAGAGTTCAAACTCTTCGACTACGCTGGAAATCCGCACTGGAGACCTTGCTGGAGAAGTTTCATGTCTAGACTACAAGCCGTTGTGTTTGTAATCGACAGCATAGATAGGGATTCTCTACAGGAAGCAAAGACGGAATTGGGTTGGTTGTTGAAGGAAGATATGCTTGAGCAGCAGCCGTTTTTGGTGCTTGCGAACAAGCAGGACGATCCGGTGAGAGAAGCATCCTGACAGGTGTCATCTTGTGAGCTGACGTGTGACAGAAAGCCATGAGCGTCGCAGAATTGACTGAATATCTCGATATCCAGCAATATCTTTACAGACCATCGAAATGCGTCAGTACTAGCCTTACATCGCACTTTACAAGCTGATGCTAACGCGTAATTTACAGCGCGTTCAGCCTACGAGCGCCTTGACCGGAAAAGGGTTGGCTGCGGGTCTGGAATGGGTGCGGGACGTCTTGGAAAAGCATCGCAACTGATGCATCTCACTTAGATAGTGTTATTGAGGATATTCCCTTAGTCTCATCATTCAGTGAACCACGATGCTTGATAACGCGTTATTCATACGCGACCGCGTTCGCTCCGGAACCACATTCCTCCGGGCCTGTCAGATGCATTAGTCAGCCAGCTTCGAAGATCAGCCCACCAAATGCCGCTGATGCCGACAAGCCTCATCAACACAAAAGCTTGTTTGCAGTGTATCATCGATCGCCATTGACGTCGCAAAAATGGCCGAGCACCCTTCATTCACTCTTGCAGGTCTCCGTAAGTCTCCCCACTATCATTTTCCTCCATCTGCCAGTCAATTGACCTTCTTTCATGTGCAGTGGCCGCTGGCGGTACAGCTGGCTACATCCGAACTCGCTCAACTCCTTCTCTCGTTGCTGGTGTCGGTCTTGGTGTCTCATACGCTTATGCTGGTACGTACTTCTCTCCCTCACTTGATCTCACGACTCACAAGGCGCAGGCTATCTCCTAAAGAACAACAAGGATTATGGATCTGAGCTTGCTCTCGCCAACAGTGTCCTCTTGACCGGCTCCGCTGTGCCTAGAATTATCAAGACTGGTGGCCGAGCTCCTGTGCCTCTTCTTCTGGGTGCTGTAGGTGGACTTGCGACGTATTACTACCAGAAGAAGTTCCGTGAGTTTCGCTACGGTGTATGAGAATGCTGAGAGTTAGCGGATTGATGGAGGAACGGCAAAAGAACAATGGCTCAATGTAAAGTACTGTACGATATAGATAATCTGTTCACTGGGATTACGTAGTCATGTAATATCCAAGAGGCGATTGAAAGTTGGCACAGAACAGAATTCATGATACGCGCTGTGAATGTTGGGCAATGTGACTCGGAATTACTGACAGACTCCTCCGATTCACTCCGTACGCTCCGGAATGATCAAGGGCCTGGTGCAACATGGGTATCACATCCTCATCATTTAGTTAGAGCTTCGCCTGACCATGTTACTCATGATCCCAAGAGCGTGCGTTCAGATGGCTACGGCCCCTTTCAGGGGGCAAGAAAACACCAGACCTTGATGTAGGGTGTCAAAATTAATGTGATAGAGAGTCCAGTAAGCTCAGGCTAAACTTACCCCAGTAATTTTATCGCTCATGATTCGGGTCCTGAATTTTCTTTCCTCCCAAGCCCCCTCTAGCCAAAAATAGCTCAATGTTCCCAGAACTCACCCTAACCCAAACAAGAAGTTGTAAGTCTTGGCATTTCACCTCAGCTTAGTAACTGAGCAAATGTTCTTCTCTCCGGTAATTCGACTCCCTTGCTTTCCATCTCATGAATCACAAGAGCGTTACAAAGAAAAGAAAAATGCCGCGAGACTTCCAATTTGTCACCGTCCCTAACCCAGCTGAGCCTACCCCCCAGCATGTCCGGAGCTTAACTCACTCCCATGCCGTTCGCCAAAGACATGCCAAGGAGAGAAGACTACGAATGCAGAAACACCAGAAAGATATGGCTAGAAATGCGGAGAGCACTTCATTGAACAGGGTTCTTGGGTATAGCCGTGATCCATTTGCCGCGCTTCCGAAACAACTCTTGTCTCATGAGACCTTTCTTCTTGACCATTGTATGTTCACCCCTTTCTTCATGCCCAGCCGCTAAAACACTCTAAAGATATCCGTGTCGTCGTTCCATATAACGTCAAGACATGTCGTCTTTTCAACCAGATGAATGACCATGTAGGACATGTAATGCGTGATTGGGTCGGTCTCGCCATCACGGACAGTGATCTTCTCTGCTCCATCATCCTCCTAGGCGCATGCCGCCACATTCTTAGCAACAATCCCAACTCTGGTTTAATGCAGACCGCACTACAGTACAAGTATAACGGCCTCAAGGCACTACGCCATGCCGTTAGTGGCGCCTCACCGACTCTTAGCGCGGTGACTATTGCAAAAGCATGTGCTATGGCTTTAGATGAGGTAAGGTTCTTTGTGTTGCATAGAAGTTAGTTCTGATATTTGAGTAGGTTAGCTTTGGTGAAGCTGTTGTTGCGAGGCAGCATATTCAGGGTGTGTTTGCGATGATAGAAGCTGCGGGAGGTTCGCAGTGCCTTGATGGGACGGGACTGCTGAAGCGCATGTATCTTAGATTCCTTGAGATGCGAGAGAGCCCAGCGCTACAGTTACCAAAGGGTATTGATTACACCAGCCACTGCTGGTGAGGGACAATAGAGCATATGATTCAATTCCGTGCGTAAGCTGATGTCCGTAATACATGAAATCACAAGAGGTATCTTTCTCTGTAATCCGTAATGTTATAAGTGTCCACTTTGCCAAGCCTTATGACTTCCTTTTCAGGTAGACAGAACCGAAACTTAGAATTTGACAGCAACAAATATTCGTTCAGGCCATTCACAGCACCATTCCTATTCTTTCGGCTTCGGTGAGAATGTTTCCTTCATTATGAAGCATCTTTTGGTTTGTAAGCTCAGGTGATGAGCCATGACATTCGGCGATATGTCATGTCCCTCGTCGACTCTTGGAAAGCTATATATATATCGATCCGTTGCTTGACCTCTTCCATCTCAAGCTCGTAGCTCACACAACCTTCTCATCTTCAATACACCAGTATTTCACCATGCCTTCACCTCCAACTGCCATCCCCGCCGGCTCATGGGTCCTCGTCACCGGCGCTACAGGCTTTGTCGCCAGCCACGTTACGCGTCAACTTCTCCAGCGCGGCTACAAAGTCCGAGGCACAGTCCGTGACCAAACCAAAGCCCAGTGGCTCATAGATGATCACTTCAAGTTTTATGCCGACAGTGGCTCCTATGAGCTGGTCACTGTTCCTGACTTGTCTGCTGCCGGAGCTTTTGACGAGGCAGTAAAAGGTGTCTCGGCCGTCGCTCACATCGCAAGTGTCCTTGACTTTGATCCCAACCCCAACAACGTCGTTCCCCAGACTGTCGCAGGAGTAACCTCTGTCCTGGAAAGTGCATCCAAAGAGTCTTCTGTTACCCGCTTTGTCTTCACCAGCTCCATCGTCGCAGCCGTCTTCCCTACGGCTGACCAAGATGGTGTCGTCGACCGCAATTCATGGAACGAGTTCGCAGTCAAAGAGGCCTGGGCGCCGCCGCCTTACGAACCTTCGCGTGCAATGCTTGTGTACGCTGCAAGCAAGGTCGCTGCAGAACAAGCGCTGTGGAAATACGTCGATGAGAACAAGCCTCACTTTGTGACTAATACTATTTGCCCGTCTGGTATTTTGGGCGAGCCGCTGCACGAGAAACATGCCACTTCATACGGAAATTGGATTTATTCTCTCTTCATCGAGAAGAGGGAGATGATTGACGCGTTCCAAACTGGTAGGTCCCATTCATCAACCAAATCTCTAACTAGAAACTGACATTCAACTACTAAGCTTTCTTTGTTGATGTGCAAGATGTTGCCCTCATCCACGTCGCCGCCATTCTTGATCCCAAAGTCAAGGATGCGCGTCTCCAGACGTGGGGCCACGAAGCTCACTGGAACGATTTCTTGCCCATTCTGCGAGAGCTTAGACCGCCGAGGAAATTCATCCCTGACTATCCTGACAAATTTTACCTCAAGCTCTCGACTGATCAATCTGAGTCTGTCGCTCTCTTGAAGAAGTGGGCTAGTCAAGATGGTTGGAAGCCTCTTAGACAGATTATCACTGAGGCCATCAACAACCCCTACTGGAAGACTGAGTAGAGCCTTAAGAGATGCCGTGTATGTACTTTAGGGAATGTACTTTCACAACAGACATAAACTTAGAATAAGTAAAGAAGTGCACTCCAATGGCCTGTGAAAGATTGTCGGTGACATTTACCAGGTGAAGTATATAAAAAGCTTGCATCAATCTCCAATGCCCGCCTACAACTGTAAAAATCTGTTGATCGTACGAAGGAAAGTAAAATATCAATAAGCGGACTTTAGAGCTATTAAATAATTCCTGTGGATAAATAAAAACTAAGAGCAGGATATTCTTATAGTCATAGCATGAAGTGTTGGCATGAAGTGTCCATCAAGGTAGCCTGAGCAAAGAATCCAACATCTGCTATCGGGTAGGCTGGCAGGTCGACAGAAGAAGACAGTCATTGACACTAATCATTTGACGGAAAGACTAGCCGAAAGTGCGTAACATGGTTATAGCACTAACGTACTTTACGGCTTCTTATATACAGCCAAGCTCGCATCAACCACAAGGGTACCGAGCCCATTGCGTCATCGATGATACAGTGCCATTAGGATCAATTAAACTCTACGGAGTACAGAGGCTAGAGAGGGATTTACCGATTACTCTAGAACCTTATCCATACTGCAAGATGAAAGTTTCCAAAGCTTTGTGTCAGTTCTTCATCAGTGCATCACATCAATTGCATTTGCACATGTTTTTTGACCAAGGCAGCTGAATCGTTGAATTGAAACCCCGCATTTGACAATGGAGCTAACGATGCCAACGCACAAACGAACGCACGAGCGCCTAACGGGCAGCGCCATTACTGGCAAGGAAGCCGATGGACTTTGCTGATGGTGTAGACTAGTCCAAGGTTCTGGTTCTCAGCCTTGGCTTCTTACCCACGCCCCGTTTTGCCGCCATGTCTCTCAACAGTGGCTCCACTCATCTACATCACCGTATCAATTGATATCACCAAGACAGACATACAAAACCACCGCCCAGCAACAGTCCAGGAGGCATTCCTCCACCAAAACATCACAAGACATATCCCCCATCCAACGTCATCCTCGGAAACAATAATAAACCCGTCGCTCCGTCGGACTCTGTTCTAACCCTTGCTTCTACCCCGCAAACCCAACGGAAGACCGGATCAATCTTACGGACTCTAGCTCCTCTGATTGGTCACGTCGGACATGCTAAATTCGTATAGCACGCCACCAAGCACTCATCGTCATGACTGCTAATAAACTAGGCTGTGAACTATCGAAAAGGCATCTTCTAAGCCTTTTTCTAAACCATGTTTTTTTCGGCACGGTTGGCGGAAGCCTCGGCTCGGTGGCATACGTAATGTGATGTGGAATTGAGTTAAAAAGACTGCAGCCCGCCATTGCTTGGAGGTTTAGACTGGCGGTCAATTACATCATACTTCCTAATGGCTCTTAATCGTGTCCTCACTGTATTGCTAGGCCTTGCCGCTGCTGCTCAAGGCCATGTTTACAAACGAGCTGTTTCTTCTGAACCTCTTCCACCCAGTCAAGATCCATGGTACACGGCTCCAGAGGGCTATGAGAATAAAGAGCCCGGCACTGTTCTTCGTCTACGTCCTGCACCGGGCAATTTGACTCACATCACTGGAAACAGCTCTGCGACGTACAACATTCTATACCGCACTACAGACAGCCAGTACAGGCCAACATGGGCCGTCACGACGCTCTTTGTGCCTAAGCTTGGGGCCAACAGCTCTGCTGCGACGCTGTTCAACCAGAGCGCTTTGCTCTCGTACCAAGTTCCCTACGATTCAGCAGATGTGGATGCCAGCCCCAGTTACGCAGTTTACTCCGCAGCTGGTGTCAGCAGTCTCGAGCTTTTCAATGCTGCTCTAGGTCTTGGCGTGTTTCTCAGCGTTCCCGACTACGAAGGTCCTCTTGCGTCGTTCACAGCAGGTGTCATCTCCGGCCATGCAACTCTTGACTCAATTCGTGCTATTCTCTCTCTCGGTCTTGGTCTGAACACAACGAGCCCTCGCGTTGCGTTATGGGGATACTCTGGTGGCGCATTGGCGAGTGAATGGGCTTCTGAACTCGCTGTGCAGTATGCGCCTGACCTTGAAGACACAGTCGTTGGTGCTGCACTTGGTGGCTTGACACCCAATGTCACCGCTGTCTTGAATGCCATTTCCGGCAAAGACGCTGCTGGCCTTGCACCAAGCTCTATCCTCGGTTTGACTAGTCAGTATCCTGACGTGCAGAAGTACGTCCTCTCGCAGTTGAAGACCTCCGGAAAAAACAACAAGACTGCCTTCCTAGCTGCGGAAAACTACACCCTCGCTGAATCAGGCGCTAAATTTGCGGGAGTCGATATCTTCGATTTCTTCAAGGACGGCGACAAATTATTCCGCGACCCTCGCGTTCAGCGCATCATCAACCGCGATGGAATAATGGGCTACCACGGCGTTCCCCAATGGCCCATCTTTGCGTACCAGGGCGTCCACGATGAAATCAGCCCTATTGCCAACACAGATAAGCTCATTGAGCGATACTGCGGTGTCGGCGCTAACATTTTGTACCAAAGAAACACTGTTGGCACACATTCGCAGAACTTTGCGCTTAATGCTGCTGCGGCAATTCAGTGGTTGGCTACTGTTTTGACTGGACAGTATGATAAGGCGTACAAGACGGAGGGATGTACTGTCCAGAATGTCACGAGGAATAGTACTGCTCTTCCGTTGAGGAAGAGAGCTATGCCTATGAGGGTTTATGATTTGTGGTGATGGGCTATGGGAAGTTATGATGTTTGGATCTGTTGTTGATATGACGGAGTTCTGGCGTGAGATGAGTTGGATGCTCTACATAATATCGTATCACATTCAATCAGTATATATTAATACTACTTTTACTTTGGAACTTTATATGCTGCCAGTGAGTACTGTGAACAGGCTACCTTATGGCGAAGAATCAACGGCTCTGTCATAATCTTGATATGCCCCCTTGCCAGGCATAAAACACCACAACAACCACAAGAACCGCAAGATAAGGTCCCAGGACCCCTATCGAATCCCTTATAATCTTCTTCATAAGCCGTTCCACATTCTCATCAAAATGTTTCCGATCATTAACTCTTGGAAACTCAACATCTGGCACATCCTTTCCCAGGAACTCACAAAGCGGTTCCCATCCATCACCAAGCGAATATTCCAGTCGTCTGTCCTCAGGCACAGCGTCCCGAACCATGCTATAGAAAGCCTCATAGCTATTTCTCGCAATATCGGGCGTAATGGCCGCCACAGTGTACTCATTCACAGAGAAGAACCCAGCGAAGATCTTTCTCATGGCATGAAAAGCCCGAAAGCGTAAAACGTGCCAACATAAGAACTTCTGAAGCCAAGTTGCCTCAAAGATAGTGATCAACATCTGAGAGTGGAAGGACGGCCACCAGTCTTCAAACTTGCGCTGGACAATGACCACTTTTGCATCGGGATACGCCTTGATGAGCTCCAAAGTAAAAGTCGACGCTACATCAGTGGCCACATCGTAGGCACCCCATAGACTATGCCATTCTTCCTTTGTGAATGGGGGACGTTGAATCTTGTAGGTGTAGTCCGGGAGATGGAGGAGGTGAGGAAAGGTAGCTTCCGCTGCTTGCTCGAGCTTCCCCCAGGGTTCGTGACATTCGTTGTGTAGAGCGTGATGGGCTTTGTAGCCGAGGATACGGTATGCTGTCGCCATGGAAGCGGTTCCTGTGCGGTAAAAACCTGCGTGAATGATTTTTATGCCGTCCTTTGGCGGGTTGTCTTTCTTGGTGAGGGACGCCTTCT
>JABEEO010000236.1:0-27285 GCA_013364945.1 Fusarium tupiense | reverse complement strand
GCAAACAACACATCTAGTTCACAGTAATGAGTAAATGAACTAGTCTGTTCCCGCACAGGGATATCTACGTGATGTCAAAGAAATAAGTAAGCGTGACGTTTGTTTACAAGGTATAACGGATTTTGGGTGGGCGCAACAAGAAGGAGAAAAGGGAAGTATCACTGTGACCTCTGTAGATGAGTTTCTGTGCCATTGACTGCCGAGTGTCGCGAGAAAGGAACCTGTGGAGTGACACGAATCATCCTCATCTCCTCCACCCACCAAGACTCGCCTTCCACACAAGCTTCGTCTCCAGCGAAGCTTCGACTGGATCCTTGAAGAAACTAATTACAGCAAACATATTTCTTCGTTACTCATATCTGTACAACAATCCGTCCCTTGAACGCCGCGTCTTCATAAATCTCGGCAATGCCCGGAATCTCCTCGAACGGTAACACAGTCAAATGCGACCTCACGCCCGCCTCCTCCACGACCTTCATCATCCTCTCCGTCGCCGCCCTCCCCGCCACGTAACTCCCTTTGATCGTCAACTCCCGAAACACAATAGGCGCCGCGTCGAACTGCCACGAGTTCTGAGGAAGGCCTAGTATTCCCAACGTCCCCTTGATCCTGAGAATATTGAGCGCCCACCGATTCGCTTCCAACGACGGTGTGCAGACAACAGCGGCAGCGACACCTTCGCCGTTGGTGAAGTCATAGATCGCTTTTGATGCTGCTGCGGTGTCGGAAGAGTCGACAACAAGGTCAGGCTTTAGCGCTGGGTTCTCCACGTCGGATGCTAACTGTCGACCAGCTTCTCTGCTATCCACCGCGACGACCTTGAACCCGAGCGCCTTTGCGAACTGTACACCAAGATGCCCGAGTCCACCGACACCCACGATCGCTACCGTCTCTCCTTTTGCCAAGCCCGTCGTCGCGCCCTCAAGACTTCCCCATACTGTTGCTCCCGCACAAGTGAGCGGCGCAGCTTGCTCGAACGAGATCGAATCCGGCAGTTTCACGGTCGTCTCCGGATCCGCAGACGCGTACTCCGCAAACCCTCCATCGTGCAAGAAGCCAGCTGTTTCCCGGTTATCGCAGAACCTGGGATCAAGGTCCTCGCCTCTTCTTTGTGTCAAGCGACATCCTACACATGAGCCGCAGGCATGCTTGAAGTTGAGGACGCCAACACGATCGTTTACTTTGAGGTCTCTTTCGTACTTGCTTCCAAGTTTCGCCACAGCGCCAGCTATCTCATGAGATGGGATCAGGCCAATTGGCGCTGGTTTCTCGAACTCGCCCTGTAGAGCTTGCAGGTCTGAGTGGCAGAATCCAGCGGCATGAACCCGCACGAGAACGTCTGTGTCTCCGATGGAGGGCAATGGACGCTCTCCCAAGGCATACGGTTTGTTATACTGAGAATTATTAGACCTTGTTCATTCCGACTAACTCTTCGTGGTCATGCTCACCTCTGCGATGTAGGCCGCTCTCATCTGAGATGGTAAAGCTACGTTGGACGCCATTGCAATCACTTCTCCCTGTTTCACAAAAGCTCTCCGATTTCACTCAAAAAACGACATGAAGACCGTCGACCTGCAGAACCGATTGCTGCGTTATCTCCCGGACTGCGCTCTCTAAGGGAGGAAAGAAAACTCGGGAACTCGATCCTAAGAGAAAAGAATACGCAGGCAACTTAATCTAAGTCTAGGATGCCTTTTACAGAGTTTATTTTGCCACCCCATATCAAGGTATGATGTTTTCTTGCTCCCCGAGGGCCTCTGTCCCATCAAGGCCCGCCATGTCATGGTGTTGGAGTACCCCAACAGGGATCTTGGGGTAAGTCTCCAGCCATTGTCAAGGTACCCCAACACCTTGAGTGGACCACGAAACGGGATGAGATTAACAATCATGTCTTTAGAAATGGAATGATGGCATTGCTTTATCTATGTTGATAAACTGATAAGTTTGTCCCTAGACTGTGGTTGTCTTGGCTAGTACGTTTCGACACCTCCCTCACGCCCTTCCCCCTCGATCGACACCGCAACCATGTCTGTTTTCTTCAAAGAGATTATACCGTACGTTGTCCTCTAAGCCGAACTCACAATTCAAGACAAGATACTGACATTCTGTTCCAGTGGAAACCCTGTTCAGGCAGGCGACGTTGAGGCCCTTCTTGACCCCCTCAACCTCACCATCCGTCCCGAAGAGTCATCAGAATACCAACTCCTCCTCGCAGCGGTTCACGACTGCGCAGAACGTGTCTCCAATCTCCCCGACTATCAGCCCGTCCCGGATATCGAAAGATTTCCCCGTCAAAACATCCACCTTCCCGAAGAACACGAGCAGCACTACGGTCATGCCTGGGCACACCGTTTCATCATCGAGGGTGACAAGTCCTCGCGCTCAGCTCTGGCAGAGAAGTCTGTTTGTCTGAAAGACTGTATCGCTGTTGCTGGTGTGCCGCAGTTCTTTGGAAGCGATGCATTTCCTGCTTGGACGCCGTCGACTGATGCGACTGTTGTCACGAGAGTTCTCGAGGCGGGCGCCGTGATTACGGGAACAGCGACGTGTGAAAACTTCTGCAACTCCACATCCTCCTTCACAAGTGCGCAGGGCACAATCGACAACCCGCGCAAAGCAGGGTATTCTGCCGGCGGCAGTACCTCTGGCGGCGCGGCTCTTGTCACGGGCGGTCTCGTCGACATTGCTATCGGTACAGATCAAGGAGGCAGCATCCGTGTACCAGCCTCGCTATGCGGTTGTGTTGGTTTCAAGCCAACTCATGGACTTGTCCCATATACAGGTATCACAAGTGGCGATCAGATTGATGACCATGCCGGACCACTCGCGAGGACAGTTGATGAAGTTGCTGCTTGCTTGGATGTCATTGCGGGCTACGATGGGATTGATGACCGATCACTTGGCGCACCACCACCTGGAACATTTGACTACTTGGACGCATTGGCCAGTGCATCAGTAAAGGGTCTTCGAATTGGCGTTCTGAAAGAAGGTTACGACAATGATCTTGTACAGCCGGGAGTCAAGAAGACTTTCTTCAACACCATCAATAGGCTCAAATCTCTCGGCGCTACTGTCGAAGAAGTCTCGATTCCTCTTCACAAAGAAGGTCCTTTAATATGGACCATTCAGCAACGCATATCTGGCTCGGCTGGCATTCTGGGCCAAGCCAACGGTCGTCGAGGTCTCTACCTGACCGAGTTCGAGCAAGCCCGTCTTCCTTGGACATCTTCTGAATTCGAGAAGCTCTTCCCATCCACCAAGAACACCGTCATTAACGGCATCTATCTATCACGCAATTTTCCCGGCCTCTACGCAAAGACGGTCAACATCGGCCGCCAAATACGCGATGCATACGAAGCAAAGTTCAAAGAATACGACGTCATCATCATGCCAACAACGCCCTTCGTCGCACCGCGTCACGGCTCACGAGAGTCTGTGCTCAAGTCATTCGAGCCAAGCATCGGGATGACAAACAACACTGCCATTTTCAACGTTACAGGTAATCCCGCTTTGTCGCTTCCTGTTGGTTGGTCAAAGGCTGTTGATGATGAGAGTGTTTTGTTGCCGGTTGGTTTACAGATCGTTGGTGGTCTTTGGCAAGAGAAAAAGGTTCTCAACGTTGCGAAAACGTTGGAGAGTAGTTTTGACTGGGAGCAGGAGGGGAAGTCTACGGTTGAAGAGACGGAGGATGTGCTGAATGAGGTCCGACGCGTCAGAGAATCTTCACATCTGTAAGCCTAGTGTTTAGCGCCTGTAGAAGGAACATTATTCTTTGCCGTCTGCTCATTGAACACTTTAAATGAATACAATTACGGGATCTCGCATACACCTTCAAGATGTCTTCTCATCTTATCCTAAAGCTGCTAATATCTCTTTGTAACTTTCTCTACCCATCTCGATGAAGTTGGCCGTTTTCAAAAATGATATGTAACTAACGCGATACTGTGTTTTCCCCGCCCTAATCTGTTAGTTGATTATCTCCCCGCGATGACACGCCAAAGATAACGCTATCAGACGCTACTCCAAGCCTGCCCCACCCACGACTCCATGATAAACGATGCACTACCCCATTCGCCTCCTCCATCACAATTCCTCTCCAACTCTTGGAGTCACTGCTGCAGAATGGTTGACAGCGTCGGCACATACGAGACTCCAAACAAGCGACAAAGAGTGGGTTACAATGGAGCTGGAGTCAATCTACGCATGTGTCCACATTGCGGGCGCACCTTCAAGAGAACCGAGCATCTTGAGAGGCACGTCAGAACACGTGAGTCTCGCTATCTGGTCCAAGATAGGATAGCTGGCTAATGTGACGGTGGATGAGTAGATACCAAAGAGAAGCCGTTTCTGTGCCATTGCGGGGCGTCGTTTGCGAGACGTGACTTGCTCACGCGTCATCAAAGATTAGCCGAGCATGAGGGCGATGTACCTTCGCCTGAGCCTGCGCAAAGGAATGTGACTGTAGTGCAGCAGGGGAATGACAGTATCGGTGATCCAGACTTGGCTGCAGCTGTGTCACTCTCCGGCCTGAGCGTTGACCCATGGTTCTGTGCGAGAACACAACAGCCGATGCAGCTCCCTGCTGTTCCACAGACAGTGGATGAACAAGTGCAGCATCAACCAAGCGCAGAAGATGGTCAATTCGTCCCCAACTTTCTGTCGCCACAGATGCTCGACAGCGGTTGGTTCGCTCGTTTCCACATGTCCCTCAAATGCTGATTCACTGAAGGCGTCGACTTTGACACTCACTTCCGCGAGTTCACCAGTTTCCTCGATGGTGTTGGACTCTCTGCCGAGTGGAGTCCTTTCTTCGGCGACCCTGACAGGCATGAGGAACCCATTGATCCCGCCTTGACACAAGACAATAATGAAGAGACCTCGCCTCGGCAAGGAGCGCCCACCAGAGCTGGGACGCCTTTCAGCTCTTGGCTTCCCTCTGCACCTACGGGTAATCGGATATCCAATTATGTCTCCGACACAGACAGTAAGTCTTGGCTTCTGACCTTCATCAACTTGATCGCTCATACCTATAGATCCAAGGGCCATTGACCCCGAAACAAGACCGTTCAAAGTCACCGAAGAGCAAAGATCGAAGCTCAAAGCCTCCATACTGGACTACTCCCATCTCCTGGACCCTGCGTTTTGTGTCCCCTCGAGACACGCTCTCACACGATATGTGACCTCTTTCTTCGGCGGCTTTCATACACATATGCCATTCATTCACATTCCGACATGGCAGATCAACGACCACTCACCCGAGTTGATCTTTGGCATCGCCGCCATCGGAGCGCAGTACTGTTTCGAGTCGAGAGCCTCGGAGAGGTTGTTCTTCGCCGGGAAAGCGCTGTTGATGGAAAGGCTGAGGAAGGATTCAGACTCATTTGGCCTGTCAACGCTTCCCATACCACATGTCACTTCACAAAATAGCCGGCGTGGCGATACGGAGGCTGATTCGGCCGTTGAGACCATCAGGGCCTTGATCACTCTCATGGGCTTTGCGACTTGGGAGCCGAAAGCACCAATGGTTCAGGAGTCATTCGTGCTGCAGGGAATCCTTACACAAATCTTGCGGAACTCTGGTCTCGAGGACGTCGATGAGCCAGCGTCGCCAACACCATCAGATCAACCAAGCGACGGCAACTCATTGTGGCACGAATGGAAGACGTGGATCAGGCAAGAGTCAAACAGGCGCTCCAAGCTCATCGGCTTCTCATTCCTTCATACTCACAGCATCGCATACAATGTGTACCCAACTCTCCGTAGTAACGAGATCGGTCTTCGGTTGCCTTGCTCCACGAAGGAGTGGAAAGCTCCGACACCGGCGTTATGGCGCGCTGCAACAAAAGAGATTCAGGAGCCACAGTTGTTCTTCCGAGAAGCGCTATCACTACTTCTTAAGAATAAGAATGATACAGCACCACTATTGCCGATTCCCACGCCTTTGGGTAATTATGTTCTGCTCCATGGACTACTTCAGAGAATACACATCGTGCGAGATCTGAGCCTTCCTGTCACCAGCAGCTCGGCTGTCCTTCCGAGTGAAGAGGTTGAGAAACTCGAAAGAGGTTTGCGGTCGTGGACTTCGTGTTGGCAACAAGCACCAGAGTCAACCCTCGACCCAAACAACGAGAACGGACCGATCCCCTTCACTTCCAGTTCTCTTCTGTCACTGGCGTATGTGCGCATATACCTGCACTTGGGTCCATACCGACAACTCGAGACACGGGATCCCCAACGTATCGCCAATTCCATCGCAAGCAGCCCCGATATCGAGCGAAGTGACGGGGTGATTGCCGCACTCCTCTACTCAGCGCACATGATCGGCATCCCGGTCCGCTTGGGTGTTGACCGTGTTGCAAGAAGTCAAGCCTTCTTCTGGAGTGTGAGACACTCCCTATCTGGACTGGACTGTGCAGTTTTGTTGAGCAAGTGGCTGTCGAAACTTGGGGAAACGATTACCGAGCATCCACTAAATGGTAAGTCTGTTTTGATCTGATTTTCCGACTTGTGACGCTAACAACTATTCCAGATAGCGAAGACAGGATCTTGCACTGGGTGAGATGCATCGTCGAGGAGGCATACACGGTCGTCGATTTTGATCAAGGCGTTGACACGGATAATCCTGCCCTTCTCGACTTTCGAGATCCCAGTAACTTATGCCTGGCAGTTCTGAAGATATGGGCACATTTCTTCAAGAGTAACACGCAATGGCCTTTCATCAACATCATAGGTGTTGGGCTGGAAAAGTACAGGGAAATACTTATTCACAAGACCATCGGTTGAAGTCCTCACATGGCAGCATATGGCTCTGAAAACGCTTTATTTATGACTACCAATAATACCCTACTTCTAGTCTTGAGCCTTTGGCATAACAGCTCCCTTTGGTGGCTTGTTCTTCTTCTTGAACTCATCACACATCTGCTCCATCGTCACCCATTCAACACCTTCATGCTTGTTAATATACTCAATCAGTCTGTTCATGGTTAGTCTCGGCATAGTCTCGGTTGACTGCGGGTCTTACCTCTCATGCATCAGCAGCGCATGCGGCCGACCGGAAACATCTGGATGAACTGTGAGAGGAAACACGCAGATCTCATCGGGGTCATCGGCGTATTCGCGGTAGAAATAGTCAAAGTGGTCTCGCCACAGATCTTCAACATCGCGAGAGTTGACCCAGCCATGGCTGTTGGGGGCGTCCTTGATGAACATCATGGGGGGAAGGCTGTCGTAATGTCAGGATGATTCTCAGCAACATTGTAGCAAGCGAGGTTGACATACTGTAATGAACGTTAGTGCTTGGAACTTGGATCAATGCCTGCCAAAACTCACCTCATCTAGGTACCAGTTCGCCGGAATCTCAACAAGCCCTGTATCCTGTCCCTTGACAAGTGGCTTCATCCAAGTCTCAGCCTTTTGCTTATAATCGATCTTAGTCCAGCTATCATTAGTTCGTAGCCAGTACATATGGCAGTCATCATGAGACATTGAGTGATCATACTCAATGCCATAGCTCAGCATCAGATCGACGCCCTCCTTACTGGTCTCCCACCAAGGGGCGACACTTCCGCGAGGAGGTTTACCGCAGAACTCTGTGAGCATCTTGTGAGTCTTTTCCAAGACATCACGTTGCTGTTCTAGTGTCATGTCGGAAGGGTTCTCATGAGAGTAGCCTATCGGATCGTTGTTAGTTGCAGGGGTCAATATGAGATAGTCATATCACAAACCATGAAGCCCTATTTCATGCCCGGCATCACGGACCATGGCGCATTCTTCGGGGAAAGTCTCAAGACTGTGGCCGGGAATAAACCATGTCGCCTTGATGTTGTACTTGTCGAACAGCTTCAACATTCGGCGAGTTCCATGTGTTCCAGCGAACAGGCCACGGGAGATATCACTAGGTGAATCTTCACCTCCATAGGAGCCAAGCCAACCAGCGACTGCATCAACATCGACTCCATACGAGCACAGAATACGCTTAGGCATGATGGCGTTGGCTTTGGTGACAATGGAAAGGAGTGGGGATCAAATGAGAACTGGAACACGATATGCAATGCAATAATGATGCGAACAATCTCTAGGAAGTCAAGTGGCCCAGATAGCTCTGGCTAGAAATACGTCAAGATTCTAGAATCCAGACCCTGAAGAATCACGCATGCGGCAGTCCCTCCGCGTCTCCAACCCAAAGATTACACCAATACCGATAACTAAGAGGGGTAATGACGCTTATCAGCCCACTACCCTATCATGGGGTATCATTCACCCCAGAACTAATCTCACGCTAGTCTCCAACTTCAACGCTATGCTCCAACTCTCTTATCACTCTGCGAGTCAGGATCTTCCCCAGAGTTTTACAGGGGCTGTTTTCTTACCCCAGACCTTATCATTGGACTTTTGATGAAGCATCCACCAAGGAGATATTGCTGGGTTCTTGATAAAGTTGATCTTGGCGAGGACTGCCGGTGTTGATCGACAAGTGATAATAGACAGGTCGATCCCACCGTTTTGAGTCCTGCATCATCATCCATCTTGTTTCTTCATCATATTCTGTAAACACTATCTCGACCAATATGAGTTCTTCTGAAGGAGAGAAAGGCGAGAAGCAGTCTGGTGGTATGCTCAGCAATGGAAGCATTGAGCTTGGAAGACAGGAGGGTGTGGATGATGGAGAGGTCTTTCAGAAAATTCCTGGCAAGGTTGACTTCCGCACTGTTGGGTGGATTCAGGCTTCAGTCATCTTTTTGAAGGGTAAGTCTTGACATCATGTCTTGGAAGCTTAAGCTAATTCTTACAGTCATTTTTGCTACCGGCGTTCTCACAATCCCGAGTGCCATGTTCGTCCTCGGTGCTCTCCCTGGTGCGATCAATGTTCTCGGGTGGCAAGGTCTGAACACCTACTGCGCTATTGTGCAAGGAAACTTCCGAAACAGACACGCTGGCTGTCACAGCATCGCCGACATGGCAAATGTAGTGGGCGGTACTTGGTTAAAGGGTGAGAAAACCTGTCTGGGGCATATAGACAAAGACTAATAGCCGTGATATCAGAGGTCGTTGGAGTTCTGTTCCTCGTCACATACGCCATTGTTGGTGCGTCAGGTATCTTCGGTACTTCGGTGGCCCTCAACGTTCTTAGCAATCATGCTATCTGCACCAATTGGTTCATGTTAGTGGCTACAATCGCAGTTCTGATCCTTGCAAGTGTTCGCAAGTTTGAGAACATTGCTTGGCTCACTTGGGCTGGTTTCTTGACAGTCTACGTCGCTGTTTTCATCGTCGTGTAAGCCTCTCGCATCCCTTATTCCTTTTCACTTCTGACATTCCTTAGTGTCGGCGTTACAACCCTCGATCGACCAGCTGCCGCTCCTCAAACTGGCGATTATGAGTTTGGCTACCACGTCATTGGGCATCCCACTTTCGTTGCGGCCATCACATCAGTCTCTACAATCTTCTGCAGTGGTGCTGGAACTTCAGCCTTCCTGCCAGTCATCTCTGAGATGCGCCGACCTCGAGACTATAACAAGGCCGTCTACCTCTGCATGGGTATCGTCACTGCTTCATACCTCACTTTCTCGCTTGTCGTCTACAAGTACTGCGGTCAATGGGTTGCTTCGCCATCGCTGGGAAGTGCAGGCCCAACTATCAAGAAGGTCGCCTACGGTATTGGCCTCACTGGCCTCCTTGTTAGTGCCTGTCTGTATGTTCATGTCGCAGCCAAGTATCTGTTTGTTCGTCTCCTTCGACACTCAGAGCACTTCCAGAAGAACACCGTGGTTCACTGGGCAGTTTGGCTTGGTTGCACGACTGTCATGTCGGCTGTTTCATTCCTCCTCGCTTCTGGAATTCCTATCTTCAACTACCTCCTGGCTCTCGCTGGAAGTCTCACCTTTTCGCCTCTTGCACTCGGTTTGCCTGGATATCTCTGGATCTACGACCACCAGCACTACCGGAAGGGAAAGATGTGGCAGGTTGTTGTTTACTATCTGAACTGGCTGATGATTGCGTTGTCTGTTTTCTTGACTATTGGCGGAACCTATGGTGTCATCCAAAACATCATCGATGCTTATTCACAGGGACTTATTGGAGGAGCCTTCAGTTGTGAGAACAATGATAGGTAGATCAATATGACTCAAGCCTAGTACAGAGTTTAAATTCAAGCTTATTCAGTCTATTACTTGCTTTTGCATGGCAAGAATATTTCAAGATTGCTGGAATAGAGTAAACGGTGATCGCATGTGTCTTATGAGCAATCCGCCTATGGCACCAATGGTGGCAATGACAGGAGGCATGGGACAAGCCGCTGCCGCCGTTCTAATCTAATGTTCGTTAGGCCCCAGATGCATTGGCTAGTCTTAGTGTGGAGGCGGCAGGTCCCTTATATTCGTCAGTAGAGTGTCACTCTTGGTAAAAGCCTGACTCCTGAGCTAATCATTGAAGCCTGGCTTCCATCTAATATATCATACTCTGTCCGTCTATCCAATATGTAACTCTCAACATATGTGAAACCCCCAGTGTTATAGCACGAAAATATGCTGTCGAATCCCAATATCTCTTAATTCATAAATCATGTGTCTAGTTCCTCCAACGCCAAACTCTATTGTTAAGATCATAATCCCAAATTACGGCTCGTCGCGCTCTGTTCGCTCGCGCTGCAAGCGTCTGGATTTACCAGTTCGTGGGAAACCCGTATGTGAGTCACCAACTCGATCTCGTCATCTCTCACGCCCCATTTTGCATACGAAGATGGTGGCGCCTGTCCTTTGTGTACGCCGGTCTTGGATGTCTGTCCCACTCCGATCCTTGTGTGGTTGCCATAGCCACTGAGCTGGTGTGAAGACGAACGATTTGTAGACTTCTTCGATCGTACTATGAAGGTTCGAAGGCCTGGGAGACAAACGACGATGACGGCGGTACTCATTTCTGCGAGAGTTAAGGTGTCTATCCACTAGGTCAGTTATGCATTCAAAAGGGGATTTAGTGATAACACGTACTGCCGGATTCATCCTCTAGCTCAAAGTTGGTAACGTTATATGCGATGAATCGTGAAAGGCTGACCAGCAATGTAATGGTTCCCAAGGAAAAGACACCAATGAGACCAATCTTCTGTTCCTTGCGTAATTTCAAGTGCTTCAGTAGGAAGAACGGGTAGACGAATACTGAGACCACATTAGACAAGCGAAAGGGCAGCATTACCTCCGGCACTTACTCAGCAAGTCCGTGGAAAAGTTGAGAGCCCACTGAATACAGAAAGCAGGGTACGAATTCCAAGCTGACTTGAGTTGATTTTCGATGGACCTGTTTAATGTCTGTCAGTTCAAAGCATTCGCAAATCATGTCGTGAAGCGTACCAGTTATCGTAGAAAGGCAGACATATGAGAGTATTTGTGAGCACCGACGCGAGCAGAGCGCAACCGAGATAAACAGAGATTCCGAATAATACTCTTCTCAAGGTTTCCAGAACCCTGGGAATTAATGTCCAGTAGAAGAGAACAATAGATATCTTGGGGAAGTAGATACCCGTGTCGAAGAAGTATTCGGCCACTAATACGGTCTAGATATAGTTGATCAGCATTGTAGATCCCCGTTCGCAACAGCTGTGTCGGCATACTTTTAAGTACTCAACATTATTGACCACGAGCTCGGATCCGATTGCAGGGTTGTCGATGAGGAGTTGGAGCGCGAGGGTCGAGCAAATGAACCATCCCAAGCTGAAGACCCATCCTAGCCATGCGAAAATATCGGACAGATTGAGTAAGCTCTGCTTGAGAAGGTAATGCGCCCAGGATCGTAGAATAAGGACGCCTAATGCCAAAACAAGCAAGACTGCTTGTATAGCCTACGCATGTTCAGTTAGTACCAAGAATGTGTACATATTCAAAAAACATACAATAGAAGTATTGATATTCATTGATACTTGGCTGGCGGCCACCGCCTCGGTTCTACCGCCGAACAGAAATGCGACAGCAAGGGGACATGGGGAGTGACTGAAGAAGGAAAATTCCGTTGGCGGATTGGCAGCGCATTTAGCTTATAACGTTTCACTGAAACCAACCACTAGACTTTAGAGTTTAGAGCTCGGCTCAGCTAGACCTCTGCACTATTCTCAATGGGGTTGTACATGTCTGAGCGCTGCTTTGGCGTCTTTGGCACATGCTCGGAGTGATCCGGTAACAGCATTCGACAACAAAGTTCCTCCTCTGAGATAGACCTCGGCTGCATACCTGTCAAAGCATTGTACAAACCTGATAGTAAAAGGTGGTAATTGGTGCCTGTGATCTTGACAAGAGCCTTGAGAAGTCTGTTCGTAAGTTGTCCAACACATCGATAACACTGCAAAGCAAACATTATAATCGGGTGGGACCGTCGATGTCGGCCCGCTTGCTGATCCTGACGGATCGACTTGGCGCCAATGCCAGGGAAATAAGCATGGATTCTTGAAACAGCCTGTGCAGTTCGTGGTGAGAAGAACTGCAAGTGTCACGCGCTTGAGCTGCTTTGCATAACTGGCTGGAAGAACAGTACAAGACGGCATTGATCAGCGCATACATGCCTACCGCACCTCCTCTGCAAATCCGGACGTGGCTTTGCCTCCTTGTCTACGTGCAGGTGAAGCGGGCAAATCAATTCAAAGACGCCGTAATCTCAAAGAGGTTAGCGATCTGTTTGAGAAGCCCCCATGCCCCCTATTCCAAGCCAACATCTCTTTTCAGCTAGAAGCCCGAACCAACCACCTTCTGAGACAGGCAACATGTTCCAGTGGCTGACGGAGGCACACGCAACCATAAACTTGCGCTACTGAAATTTTTTGGGGCACCAGGGGCGAAAGCTCCAGGGGGAATGACTCGAGGCAACAAATGGCTTAGATCAACATCAGGAAGGTCAATATTGCGGCTTTGCCAATTGAAAGTGTCTATCAGAAGGGCAATTTGCGGCTGAGACATGTGGCTGAATGTTTCAATTTGCTTATGGTCACTGGATAAATTTGGAGGACGGGGAGGATGAATCGATATACGCGGTCGTCGCGAGACAACAAATGGCATCCCCATTCTAGATCTGTATAAACCAAGCTTTTTCTTCCAGCGCAGTCTATTACGTTTCCCAGGTCCGGCGCCTTGAAGCAATTTCCAGCATATCCGCTACTTAGGACGGGTGCCTTCAATGTCTCAACAATTCGTGGCGTAGGTTTTCCAAGAAATACAGCAATGATTTAGTTTTCATTTCGAAGAATCTAAGTGCATTGGCATCGCTTTATGCTTCTTAATGGGTTTAGACCTCCTCCCCGGCTTTGATCTTCTCATACGCTCGCTTCACCTCGGGCAACGCCTGAACACGATCCAACCACGCCTTCACCTTGGGATGATCATTCAGACTCAACCCTGCATACTCATACTGTCTCATCCAAGGCTCAAAGTGAAAGTCGACGACATTTGGCTTATCCCCGGCCAAGATCCAGTCTCCGTCGTGTTTCTTCAGCTGCTCCTCCAAAACTCCAAAGCATCGGTATGCCTGGGCTTGATATCTCTCATACGCATTCTCGTTCTTGACATTGTTATAATGCCGGAACCAGTTGCACTGACCAAGGAATGGTCCCAGAGTACTAACAAGGAAGCTGGTCCACGCGTCGACATCAGCTCGTCCTTGCTCGCCTGCTTCCTGACGTGCGCCGAACTTGTTCTCAGAATCATAAACGCGGAGGATGTAGTTCATGCAGGCTAGACTTTCCCAGCTAGTGACATTGGTGTTAGGGTCTTCCAAAGCGGGCACGCGGCCATTGGGGTTGATCTTGAGGAAGCGTTCGCCCTTGACACCATTCGGTGCATCGCCAAACTGCCAGAGCTTGACGGTGTATGGGATGTTGAGAGCCCCAAGAAGTATGGCCACCTTGAAGGGGTTGGGGCCGGTGGTATGAGCGTGGAGGATGAGGGGCTTGATAGAGGACATGTTCAATGCTCAGTTGTTTTGGATTCGGGAAGTGGTGATTTCTTGAGTCGAGTAAACTGGATATGGCTGATTGACAGGGAGCTGCGTCCAAACTTATATATTTGTTAAAGGAAACACAAAATCTAGAAGCTACTGCCGGTGGAGATGATTTGAAATCACGTCTCAGACTACGTTATGAGGTTTCACTGGTGCTATCCTGACCCATCTCGTCAACGCCGACGAAGAATTGGCAACGATGATTGGTGGACCGCAACATCATGACATAGGCAGTGGAGATGTTTGGGGTCACTATGACCAAAATGGAGTTGGAGGCCAATACATAAGGTATCTACTTTCAGTTACAGAGCCATCCTTTCATAAGACATTCAGTAACTCCCGACTGTTACGAAGTCCAACATGGACTGCCCAGAAAGGCTGGTCTGACCGGACTGACAAAAGGACAAAAAGATGGTACAGGTGGAATCAAACCACCGAAGTTGGACGAACAGGGAATCGAACCCTGGACCACTCCCAGATTATTCTGATGAATCATGCTAAGGGAGTATTATACCACTAAACCATTCGCCCGGACGATTTCTGATTGGTTGAGAGAAGTCTTCCTTATTGGGCTCTATGATTAGACGTTGGACAGCCCATCAGAAGAGAACTCTATCAGCAATAGCTACAACTAATTAATGACATAACCACCGTCAACCATCATTGCAGCTCCTTGAACAAAGCTTGCTTTGCTACTAGCAAGAAACAATATGCAATCAGCCACTTCTTGCGGGCTGCCCATACGACCCATTGGAGCGATGTTGATGGCGGGACTCAAGACATCAGCTTGAGGCCGGGTCATGGCTGTATCGATAAGACCAGGACAAACGGCATTGACACGGATGAGATCCTTGGAGTACTACGCAAGTCAGTAATGTCAACAAGTCATGTGCTAACGAGATACATACATCTATGGCATCGCATCTTGTCATGCTAATCACGGCTGCTTTGCTCCCGCAATAGGCCGCTGGAGTTGGCAGTGGTTAGTCTTGGATTCAGATTTGAGGTTCATAAGTCGGCACTTACGTGCTGCTGGGCGACCGACTACTCCCAGTTGTGAGGCGATGTTGATGATGCTTCCTCGAACTCCAGGTCTTCCGTCATGAGTGGGTAGAGGGTCTTGCTTGAGCATACACCTAATGGCAGCGCGAGATGATAGCCAGCATCCACGGTAGTTGACATTGTTGATCATATCGAATTCCTCAACGGAAGACTCATGAGACCTCTTGTTGTTACTCAATACGCCTATGATATGATCAGTCATTGACAAGCCACTCTTTAGCATCAGCACAGCTCTTACCAGCTCCATTGACAACGTAGTCTACTCTGTCGAATGCTTTGATAGTTTCACTGTAAAGCTTCTCAATGTCCTCCTCTTTGGAGATATCTGTTGGTACAGCCAGGACCTGGACATCCTGGAAGGTTTCCTTAATGATTACTTCTGTGTTGGCGAGTTTTTCGGCATCGCGGTCAACTATAACAATCCTTTTACATCCTTCCCGTGCAAAGGATAGAGCTGTCTCCCGGCCGATACCTTGCAAGCGGTTAGCAGGATAGTGGAAGTCGGCGAGATGACAGGGTTCTTACCTGAGGCAGCCCCAGTCACGAGCGCGACGCCATTGAAGATCGACATAGTTTCCAGTTAATTGTGAGAAATTATTAATGGTAACTTAGAATGGCAGCAGAATAGATTGAGGGGACTCTTTACGTGGCGATACCGGCATAGTTCTTATCTCACTGTTACAGTAGCAGAGGCACCGACCGACCGAGATGGATACCATGCGGCACTAAGCTCCAACGTTATCGTTATCGCCCTTATCTTATCTTTGGAGTGGAGTGAGTTACTCCAACAGATGGAGTGAGTTGGAGTCGCCTTCCAAGGCCCATCAGTCATCCCCGTGCAGGGTAGGGGCATTGTCATGGCATGCCCTGTTTCAACACGCTTTATATCAATTACCAGCTGATGAAACGCATTTGTATCTATTAATTCGTTGGTTCATCAAATCTTTCTTTGCACATTCATCCTCGGAAGAATTATATTCAATACATAGGTTAGATGTTTGTTGTCAAGAAAATGGAAAATGTGTAATGGCTAAGACCTTTCACCCTCAACTCAACGCTGCATTGCCAATGGATTTTAGCAAGACTTTAATTAACGAATCTTATATACATACTCTTATATTTGTAATTATTATGCGATACTTATCGAGAAGATAGTCCATGGACAAATGGTAGCGGCAGTTTGTCGTTTTGCGCTCTCGTTTGACATTCTAACTTGCTTCACAGTATGTACAAGAAAACTCCGAGATGCTTAGGCGAATGACGAGATCAGCCTCATCGGAAGATCATATCCTGATGTCAATCGCTTATCAAAGGCCGTTATCTGACAGCTCGGTAACGAGATATTGATGGGTCCCGTGTCACACCACTGCACAGTCATACCTACAATTTGACAGGAGACTCCACCGTAGCCAAGACGTAGTGAGGCGGAAACGAGCCATGCCCCCATTTTTGCTTGCGAGATCGGCTTTCTTGCGGAAATCCATTTCTAGAAAGAGCCGCAAGTTAATTCCGTCCTCTCTAATATCCGTGTTCTGTATTTCCCGGTCCATCGAGAACTTCTATGGGATACGCGACGCGTACTTTGCCGAGACATGAGAAGCTTGAGCTGTCGATAAACAACGCACAGACAATGAGAAAGGCTGGAGAGTTGGGATACAAATACTATACCGAGCCACGGACATTCTATGAACCTCTCTTGACAAGACAATCATACTCAAGCGAGCGAATTAAAAACATGTCTTTTCCATCCGCTTCGCATCCACAATCTGCCGTCTTCGTTCTTCAACACTGACAAGTTAGCGCACGATCGGCTCCGACAATTCGAATCGGCTCAGGCCCCGCTTGACCAGATTCAGACTCTCTTGAATCCGGGGAAAGGGTCAAAGGAAGACGAAACAAGTAAGATCATCCTTTTCCCCCGCATTTGAAGTCTCTAGACCGTTACATCAAGCAAAAAACACGAATTAAAACGAAGTATTTTGATGCATGGAAAGTGAGATTTTGCGCTTGCGGCTGCATTGCGGAACTCGTGATGCGGATCCCCCATGTCGGATGGTGGGGCAGTGAACTGACTTGATCGTACGTGAGCCTGAACCTGGGAGTTATATAAAGAGGCTGCTGATCGCTGTCTCTTGACGAAAGGAAAAGAGAAATTCCAAGATTATGAGACTACCGACTGCTACATTTACAAAACTTCTTAACCAACAATTCTGTGGGCCTGTATCCAGGAACATAAATCGGTCTTTCTACGCCACCATGAGAGCTGCTAGATATCACGGCATTAAGGACATTCGTGTCGAGCAGGTCCCTGAGCCTTCAGTGCAGCCAGGACAAGTCAAGGTAATTAAATACCTGTCACAAGATTTGCTCGGATCTAGATACTAATAAAGACAGATTGCCCCCAAATTTGTTGGCATTTGCGGCACAGGTAAGGATCGCAGTCCAACACCCAGCCAAATGCTGACAGGTACCAGATCTACACGAATATCTCGGAGGACCCAACTTCTGCCCAACCAAACCTCACCCTCTCACTTCAGAAAGTATTCCCGTGACGCTGGGCCATGAATTCTCAGGAGTCATCTCCGAAGTTGGCCCCGGCGTAACCGGCTTCGAAGTCGGTCAACCCTGCGCAGTCCAGCCAACCCTCTTCTGCGGCCACTGCGCAGCATGCCACACCAGCGCCGAGAACGTCTGCCATACCGGTGGCTTCCTCGGTCTCTCGGGCGGTGGTGGCGGTCTTTCCGAGTCAGTCTGTGTGAACGCGACGCACGTCTTTGCGCTGCCAAAAGATCTACCTCTCGAGATTGGAGCACTTGTCGAGCCGCTTTCTGTAGCGTGGCATGCCATGTCTGCAGCACCGGAGATTAACGAAAAGTCCAAGGTTGCCATTTTGGGCGGTGGGCCCATTGGTCTGGCCATGATTTTGTGCTTGAAGGCTAAGGGCGTTAGTGAGATTATTGTCTCTGAAGTTGCCGCCTCAAGACAGGAGTTTGCGAGGCAGTTTGGTGCAACCAAGGTTGTGAACCCGATCAAAGAGGATCTCAAAGAGATCGCTATGGGGTTGACTGGCGGTTTAGGTGCTGATGTTGTTTTCGATTGCGCCGGTGTACCGGCAAGGTGAGCCTTCTCACACTAGGCTCTGTGAACATACTAACAGCGAATAGCGTCAAAGGTGCTTTCGAAGTTGTGAGAACAAGAGGCACGGTTGTAAACATTGCAATCTGGGAGAAGGAGATCCCTTTTAATCCCAATTGGCTGACCTTCAAGGAGAGTGCCTACAAATCTGTCTTGGGATACCAACGGGAAGACTTCCAAGCGGTTATCGATCACCTCGCTTCGGGTGCAATTAAGCCTAGCCAGATGATCACCAGGAAGATCAAGATGGAGAACATTGTGGAGGATGGTATCAATGCGTTGATCACGGATAAGGACAACCAAGTTAAGATTCTGGTGGACATCAACGATAAATGATCAACAACGAGTGCCATAGCTAAGAAGGAGTTTGTGGAGTTCGATAAGGTTGTTGTTGAGAGATAGCGAGTATTGTTTTCAGTCATAGCGCTTGCACGTGCAATGTTACTCAATACATGTCCTGTGTCCTTCCATGATAACCCGAAGATTCACCACTACTAATGGCCCCAACTATACGAATTGACGCTTGCTAAATGAAAGATGAATGCCCTCAAAGTCACTGTCATCAGAGTCCCGCTTTCGCTTTGTAGTAGACGAGTTCAAAATTTCAGTCACTTCCGACTCTTCCGAAGTAGTGGATCCATTGTCGTCTTCGCTCCCTCCATGCTGTCCATCATTAGAGTCCACCGTGCCAGCAGCTTTTGGCTGATCACCAGCGTCAACCAGCTGAGAAGCAACCAAAGTCTCAGCCGTCAGATCAACATAACTCCACTCGACTTCAAAATTATTTCCGGCCAAGACGTGCATAAACCACAGTGCTAGGTTGACGGTCCAAACGTCGAGGGACCGTCTCTGACCTTGGCTGTAGTTCTCCCAGGGAATGGAGACGTATTCCATAAGCCCGTTGTTGATGAGCTCATTTCTTAGCAAATTAGCATTTTGAGAATTCTTGCCTAACCTAGTCAGTCATTGAATGATTGAAGCCGTGGATTGGGCAAGACTTACTGGACTTATCCTCTCGTGGCATGATGCGAAATATGAAAGCTTCCTCAGCCGTCAAGATGCATCCATATCGGCACATATGCTGAATGCAATATGTGTAAGCCTGCCTGATAGGCCAAGCAGAATTATCATTTGTCTTTCCCCTAATGAAGCCCCCAGAATCATCAAGAAGCCCGCCTCTGAAAACACGCTCACTCTTCCATTTGGTGGAGATCTTGTACTCCTTTGGAAACCTCTCCTGGAAAGTAGAGATGGTTATGCCGTCAGCTTTAGACGAGACCGGCCTTGATGCAATAGACCCGGAATCTGGTTGAAGTCTCGATAACGATTGTAGTCTTTTATTTGTTGCCTTTGAAGACCGTTTGCGTAAGGGCTGATGACGCTTCTTTTCGTCCTGTTGGGGAGGGGAGGGGTATACCTCTTTGCTTGATGGGGGATCGCCTTTGCTCCAGATGACCGGATGGAAAAGATCCTGAATTGGATCGAGGGCGGCAGTAACAATTGACTTGTTCCATTTATGGATTAGATCTCTGGTATCATCCTCATTACGTATGAGGCAGTCGGCCTGTGAGTGAAGTCTTGGGTATGGGTCAAGGGTTCGGCCTCTACGGCAGGCCTCTTTCAGCAAAACTCCGCCAAAGACATCTTTTAAAATGTTAACGTCTTCCAGTTCTTTCCATCTCTTTATTTCTTTAGGACAGTAATAGAGAAGACTTCGGGAGTTTGTATTGCTCTTGGGTATTTGATGGCTGACGGATGGGTTTGGGTGCGTAAGTAGCTCGAGTATCGACGTCGCGGGGGACGGCATGGCCATTTTGATGTGAGACAAGCAGGGATGATGTGATTGTGATACGTGGCACAGCTGGAATGTGGCAATGTACCATTCTCGAACAGAGTCTGTTCATTCTCATTGAAGGGCACATTACGCGCTTTTAAAGTGTCCAGACAGCCAGATCAGGCTGTGGATATTTTGGTTCATTCCATCTTGTTCATTCGCCCACCTCGGAGCTGAACTCTGCATATTGGTGTTGGTGATATCTCTGCAGCATTGCCACCCATGCTAGCCACTCACAGACCACGCGACCCCTCCACAGATGCTGCAATGCTGCATGAAAACCTGATTATCGCTAAAAGCGGCCCGGCGCGCATACGGATGATTGCCGCCAGCTATAAGGATGACAATGGGCGAGGGTCAATGGTATGCCCACACACATCACAAATACCTCGTCTCCTTCCCTCTAGCTTCTCCAGTATGCCGAGAAAACGACGGGTTTTACCAATTCCCCAGAAGCTACCACCGTGCGACGGGCCAAAGCTCACTATCTTTCCATATCATAAATCGCGCATTCAATGGCTTGAGAGACTTGATGAAGATGACGACGTGACCTCGAGCCAAGGTTATGTATTCCGGGCTCTCATCCGAGGTCGTGAGTACGCAGTAAAAGTAGTATGTAACGACAAGAACCTTTAATACTTCGTCCCTTTTCTGAACAAGTTCTCTGATAACGGCTTAAATGACAGTTCAAATTCTTTGACCCTATGAGTACCGAGTACTTCTGGGGGCCGCTATTAGGTGAAGACACATCTCTTGACACTGCTGCCTACTATACCGATCCGTTTTACGCAGAATGCCGAGCATATGGTCGAATACGCGAAGCTATGGACAGAAAGATTCTCAAACCAGACGTAGCTGTTGCCAGTCACGGATTCTTCTTCCTTGAATCAAAAGACCAGGAGGCTTTACAGAATCGTAATATCGACCTCGGCCTGGATTCAGTCGACATCAATTATCAAGGAACCACTATCGGAGGGTTGAGAGCCAGAGCTATCGTCAAGGATATTGCATCTTCAAAAAGTGGCATCACGTCGACGAACATGAGGAAGATTCTAGGCAAAGTCGTTTCAATGAACAAAGCGGGGATATTTAACATGGACATACGCATCGATAACTTCCGCGATGGACGACTGGTAGACTTTGGATCTTCTTGGACAGAGCCTCATGCTCTTCTGGGCTCTTTGAGCTATGAAGCTGCTATGGAATCAAAGTTAGCGGATCGGGTTATGTTTGACCAGATGATTGAAGATGAAGAGCTGAAGAACAGTGGGGAGGTTAAAGCGATCCATCATATGCAGCTGAGATCACAAGTCCAACGGCGTTGATAATGGTTGTTATTCAGATTGCATGCGGGATACTAAAGGATATTTAATGACCTATCCCCAATTGTTGAGCCTAGCCTAGAGCGCTCCTCGACCTCTCCTAATGGACGCGATTTGATAGGTACATAACGAATGCTGAAAAGGCTCGTGGAAACATACTAAATGGCAGCTGCATCAGCATTGACAACGTAAAGAGTGCCGCTGACACTAAAATTAGTAACCGCGGGCCTCGTTTGCTATAATTAGACACGTACATACATGCAGGTTCAGCAGCATACAACCACCTCGATGGTGTGATACACGATATACTCTCACTGAAACCTGCCCCCCAGGTCTGACTATTCAATTATATTCCTTTCGAGCGCCAAGGTATGTGAGAAACTCTCATTGGCGAACTTCTGTCCAGGGCGGAATAAAATAATAGCAGACACCGTGAATAATACAGGCAGTCCCATCAGCAACCCAGTGTATCCAATGCCAGCTCGGAAATCGACTCCCAACAAAAGCGCCCATACATCTCGCAGGATTCATGCCTGCACCGCCATATCCATATCGAGCAAAAGCACTAGCGAAGCTCATGGTCCCGACACTCAATCCTACCATGAAAGGCCCCAGCGCTGGGCCAATGATCTTAGCTTGTCGCGGGTCCAGACCAACACCAAAAGCGAGGAATAGGAGAAGGGTAGCTGATACTAGCTCGACGACAAATGTTTCCTTTGGCGGGACGATATCCGTGAACAACCAGCAGCCGCCAACCTTGAAGTCTCGGCCTCCCCAGCTTGCTCTGACCAATAACCCAGCCAGGGCGCCTCCGCCAATCTGAGCTGCGACGTAGAGTATAAAGCGTGGCAGTGAACATAGCCGAGCGCAGAAAGTAGCGAAGGTGATCAGAGGGTTGAAATGGGCACCAGAAATGGGTCCAAAGCATGTGATGAAGAGCGTTATGAAGATGAGGTTGGTTATACCGCCAATGAGAGGCCCCAGGAAAGCAGCATTGTCAAAGCTCCCAAATCGTTGTGTTGGAGTAGCGGGAACAGTATCCGGCGAGATGCTTACCCATATCGTGATGTACACAAACATCAAAGTACCTGTTACCAGTCAGTCGAGAACATGAAGTTGATAGGTAAAGTTACCAATTCCTTCGATAAGTGCCGCTTTCCACAAATCCAGATTCTTGATCGGACGCATGTCCATCAACTCCCGGAACGACATGTGCGGCGTTGCATCTGGTGCATGATGCAGTACATGGTCATCTTCCGATGTTCCCCCTTCAACAACGTACGCCTGATTGGCACCGAGTCTTCCAGCGAAGGGTTGACTGTACCTTCGATAATGAGGACCCGAAGGCTCTGAGCTGGGCCTGGCTTCGACATCGCCGCTGTCGCGTGACTTTCGGCGGTTCGTCACTGCCATGATTGCGACGGTTCGTGAGACTGTGATTCAATACTGGGTTTCACAGTGAATGAGTCTAGAGATATTTCAAAAGGGACATTGCCGTCCGGTGATATATGGCGACAGCGGCCGCTCCTTGTAAATGGTAGCGAGGTTTCACCGATATTGCATTGTGATGAGTTTTGAGATCTTACGAGAGCCGCTAGTAGCGTCTTACACATACTGACAATCGCTGACTAGCGCTTACAGAATGGAGACTCAACAAGGTTTAAGTTGATTTCAGTGTAAATCAACAGGCCAGTGGGAAATAATGGATATTCTCAATGCCGACCTTTCCGGCTATCATTGTGATAGAAATTACTAGCTAAACACAAATTCCACGTTATAGCCGGTTTGTTCCTCATACATGCAGAACAATATTACAATTTAGGGAATTTCGAATCATGCAATAACCATTTGATTCCCTCCACTGTATCGTTTGTTCTCTTTTCAACCTGTTTGGTCAATTGAGGGAAGAATTCCCAGAAATGATGGGGCAGACCAGGATACAGATCTAGTCGCGTGGAGATGCTGTCTTCCTGGAGAATTCGCTCGTAAATAATACTCTCGTCCCTCAAACCGTCAAGCCCGCAGACTTGAAAGTACGTTGGAGGGATCCCTAAATGTCCTGACGGATGGACAGCAGGCACTGCGATCGGAGAGGTCGGGTCTGGCTTGTATGCAGCTGATATTATCTTAGCTTTTCTCCGATACAATGTTCTGGATTTCTTACCAACGAATGCGCGAGCGAGTTCCTCTGGAGGTATAGTCACATCTTTGTTCTGCTCATGACTGACATAGTCATCTTTGTACTTCTCAGGAACAAACGGTGGAGGAAGGAGAGGTCCGACGCCGAGAAACTGTCCAGAGACCTTTGCAGGAGATCCAAGATCGCGGTTTAGATACACCACACCGTTGGCAATGCTTGCTCCGGCGGATGTGCCTCCGATGATGAGGCCTGCTGAAGGGGCCGCGGAAGCGTGAACTTTCGTGGGATTTTCAGCGATCTGTCTAAGGTCAGGTCCGTTACGAAACACAGTTGACAAAATATAATCACATACCCAATGTAAAGCATCAACCCCATCATGAATGGCCTGAGGATACGGATGTTCCGGAGCAAGACGGTAGTCAAGGCAGACTATGATGATACCAGCCTTGACGGCCAAAATCCTGTTGGACTCCATATCATCATGACGCGTGCCTAGACAAAAGCCACCGCCATGGAAGAATAAAAAGATTGGAAGTTCATCTCCTGGGACGACATCTGATGGAGCATAAACATAAGCGAGAATGCTGCTACCGTCACGAACAGGTATCTCAATATCTCGTTCGGTCAGGCTCGAGGGAGTGCCTCCTAGTGCGTCTCGCGCCTCATTTTTGTGCTTATTAGATGTCGCTCGTAGGGTTGGTATATCGACATTGGCCGGAAGCGGCGGAGGGCTGCTGGACTTTAAGATCTGTTAGTGGGCGTTGTTAGTGGTTCTTGTTGGACTTTTAGTGGTGGGGAAGAGCACATGCCTCGAGAAACTCGGGGTCTGGTTGAGCGCTGGCGAGGATTTCCAAGCTAGGAGCCATTTTGGACAGTTTAAGGGACGTGTTAGATTCGAACTGGCCATGCTGAGCAATAGCCGCATGGGGACATAAATACAGCTGTGAGCAAACTGTCTAATGAGCCTACACGTAATTCACTCCGGACATGAAAAGACCGTGTTTGACCGGGCCCACCACTGGAACTAACGAACATGGCGCAACAAGGGCCCTCGGTTAAGGCCAATCAACGGAAGGTTCGGTAGATTGAGCTTCGGGTGTCCACATTCCCCCGCAAACGACAAATCTGGGGAGCAGTTGATGCAACCTGCTCCAAACTCAACTCCATTGTACGTTGGATCGCGACAATCAATCCATTGATAACAGATTCTATACGCTCACAGCATGACACAAGACGAGGCAGAACGTTCGACTCCACCTGAGACGTGGAAGGGCCATCGCGCCTGTTTCGAATGTCGACGGTATGTATGCCATTCCATGCAACTTCTCGATTGACGCACAAGCTAATGCGCCTGAAACAGAAAGAAGACGCGATGTAGGCTACGATTTCCGGTTTCCGAGTTCAAGCTGACGAGGGGCCAGGCGACATGAGAAAACCCAACTGCGGTCTATGTACAAGAACTGGCCAATCCTGCACATTTCCAACAAAGCGGAAGACGCCGCAGAGACGTCGCCAGGAGAGCCAGATAGATTCCCAGAAGCTCGGTGGGTCGGAGGTATCTGAGGTGAATATGGCTGAATGCTGACTTTTGAATCAGAGCGTCTCGTCAGCCTGCTTGAGTCAAGATTGGGCGATGGGCAAGACATCGATATGCTGTTGTCGCAGACAGAGCAGCTTCCGAAAGTCAACGATATTCATACACCAAACTCCCTCGACAGAGAACAGGACCAGCCTATGAAAGACGACAGTAACGATGAATCACAGTCAGAAATCATCGTCCTGGGCACAAGCATCGTCTGCGACGATTCAACGTCGCCAGCATCCACTTTCCGCTCAACAGACGGAGAGCCACTTAGCTGGTTGGGAATACCGGTGCCTGTATTAACTGAACTTATTCACATATTTTTCTCCAAGACCCAGGGATGGCTCCCGCTTCTCCACAGGCCACGGTTCTTCGCCCGGTTCATGAAGAATGGCATATTTGATGACAGAAGTCACCGCAACACCGAAGCATTGCTGCTCTGCGGCATGTTTGCCTTGGCAGCCCGCCACTCCACAAACTCATGGTTTCACGGTATACCAGCACCAAGCCGCGGGCAGGTCTTTGTGGAAAAGGCCAATATATATTATGAAAAGTGCCAGTCCGGCCAAGCACCAAGTCTTGAACATTTGCAGGGATGCATCTTGCTAGCTGCCTACGAATATGCTTGTGGCCCATCCCACCGCGCCTGGATCGTTGCGGGCGTCTGTGTCCGACTAGCCTACGATCTAAACTTGTGTAGTATGGATGAGCAGGATGAAATAAGCAACTGGTCAGTTCTAGAAGAACAGCGTCGTGCGTTTTGGATCACCTGGGAACTCGACACTTTTGGCTCCCTCATGTCAAGACGGCCAAGTTCAATCACCCGGTCAATGGTGATGGTCAAGCTTCCGGTTAGTGACGAAGCATGGTTTGCTGACCGACCTGTTGAGTCACCTGTTGTCGACCCAAGACCCAGTGAGGTCTGGAAACTGCTTCTCGGCTCTCCGAATCAGGACCCGAGAGCATGGTTTCTCATAGCCAATATACTTCTGAGTGTCGCAAGTGAATTTGCGGCGGGTCGGTTCACTTGTCAACGAGATAAGGAGGAGCTTATTGACGCTATTACGTGCTTTTCACTTGCCATGTCGCAGAGGTTCAACCTAGAGACGCTAGAGCGAGAAGTATCTTCAGGCGATGCGGCAAGACATAACTGGATTATTGGCATGCATCTCATGTTGACTTGCACCCGTACGACCATACAGGCTACCTTTAAGCCTGAACATCCAGAGACATTACGTTCGCCACGCCATTTATCTCGGATATTCTATCATTGGTACCCGGACTATATCCCTCTGTGTCAGCCTTTCTTGGCATGCTGTCTATTGTCAGACCGAGCATACCCGTCAAAAGATATGACTGATGCTTCCTACACCGGATATCATAATAGTGAGCTGGTCAGTCTGGTCTTGTCGCAATATGCCACCGTGTGGAATCTTGCCTCAATCATAATAAGTACGTATCGCCTGTTAATCAACACCCTTGCATACTAATAAAGAACAGATCTCAAGGCTTCATTGATGCGCCGTGACAGGGACAACTCATTTGAGAAGCGATTTGCTTTATTCTTCCCTTCACGGGCTCCCATTAACCGGAAAGATGACCAGCCCACGATAGTTGGAGGGCTCGATATAGAGGAACCGAGAAGTGAGAACATATCAGCAGAGAGCAGTCGTGATGACAGTGACCTGCAGCAACTTCTTCAGCCGACGGAACTAGGAGACGCAGAGTCTTTGATGACAGAGCTTGCAAATATGGCTGGGAGGGGATTACCAAGATACGTGCCAGGGGACACTCAACCCGATTGGAACAGTGGCATTTCTCTCAATTTTCTTGACGAGGATCATCAGCATCTCAACTACCTACAGTTGTGATAGAGTGGGAAGTGCTTGAGCAGATGAGCTATGAGGCACATATAGATGAATTATTGAAGTAATGGTAACACATGTTGAATCATGTATAAATGGCAATACCTTTATCTGCTATGAAGGTGATTCCGAGCGCTTGAGTTGCGCTGTTGGCTGTCACAGAGCTTGTCCTTGATCCGGCACAGCGGTAGTCAAAAGGGTCATAACTGCGAGTGCGAAGTGTGTGTGGCTAGAGACGGTTAAAACATTTAAACCTCAGAGTATTCTTTCAGCTAACGACAATGAAGACATCTTGGCAACCCTAATCACTAGTCTGACAGAAGCTATTTATGGCGTGAAGCGCCCAAGTGGATACAATAAAACTTAGGACCTCT